>PVKU01017198.1:0-12197 GCA_004027475.1 Anoura caudifer | reverse complement strand
TATCTGTGAAACCAGTTAAAGGTTATAGATACGTTAAATGACCATTTTGGAGGTTATCTGCAAAACTGTTGCTATGCAAAGCAGCTCTGAATGGCCCTGCTCCATGTGTCCCTTCCCCCAACTCACACCCAAGGGTGAAGGGGTGAGGACATCTTATATGTCTTTCTAATTTTTCCTGGACACCCGGAGTTCTGGACCCATTATAAATCCTTATCTGGGGTCCCCCTGCCTGCACCCTGTTACAATATGGCCTCCAGGGACCAGATAGAAGAGCTGTGACTCAGGACTGGTTAGTTTTCATATCAAAGACATGATTTGGGCCGGGAGACACCTTGCCTGTCTTTGACTTTGACAGATTGTTCCAGCCAGAAAGGTTTTCTCAGGCAGCAAACCATCCTACTACACAGAAAGTGAAAAATGGTTACCAGAGAACTTCCTACTGAATGACAAATCTGTTCTCCAGAGGCAAATATCAAAATCTGCGATCTCTACAATGTGTTACTGGTGATGTTCAGGATCGAGTGACACATGAGTAGGCATGCAACGAACTAGAAACTATGAGCCCTGTTCAGGAAAAAGGCTGTCAGAGATACTCACCTAAAGACAGACAATATGATAAAATAAGTGAGAAAAACGTCACTTCAAAGTGACTGTGAAATATAAGTTAAAGAATCTATAGGAAAAATACATACAATTTGTAAAGGCTGACAGAGTTTAAGAATAGAGGTATACGTTTCTAAGAAAGAACAAAGTGTGAATGAAGACTATATGTATTTCTATCCTTAAATCGGTTAAAACACAACGCAGAGTTTAAAACCCATGCATAAGAAAAACAATATAGGAAAAAGCATAGGAGAAAATCTATGTTGGCAAAGTTCTGACATTTTACATGAAGTAGCAAAAAGTACATTATCTGTTGGGTCTGTGATAGGGGAAAGATGTATATATGAGACCTAGGTAATCTACTAAGAATTGATAAATAACTAAAAAAATTACATAAAATGAAATGCTAAAAGCATGAGACTCATGTGAAATAATGCAGGGAAGGATTTTAAGGAATAATTTCAAACAAGTAGCTGGGACAGATTAGAAGTGATTGGGAAATAGCATAAATCGGTCCACCAATATTAGTTATTGATATTAAGTTAAAATTAACTAGGTCGGTGAAAATCAAGGTAAAGTAGAGTTGGATGTTTCCCAAACAAATAATTTAAATGTGAAAGCACACGTTGAAAGCAAAATGTAGAAAAATATAAACATTATATGAATACTGTGTGCAAATTGAGTGGTTATGGTAATAGCAGATCAATAAAAGTCAAGAGACTTACCTGAAAATAAGGAATGGCAATTTTAAGGAAAGACTAAAGTACAATTTTATAATTTAGAAAAATTTAAGATTTCCACAAAAATAGAGCTTCTAGAACTAATACACAAAAGTAGTTCTTTTACATTAGAGAAAAATAATTAGAAAATTAAAAATTAAAAAGAACATCATCATTTATAAAGATTTTTTTAAAATCCTAAAATATTAAGAAATAAATTGGGCAAAATATTCATAAGATCTCTGCACTGGAAATTGTGAAACATGACTGAAAAAACTTTAAAGACAAAGAAGAAGTCCATGATATTTACAGATTGGAAGCCTTACTATCATTAAGATGTCCCTAGTTCTTTTATGCTTTAAATATGACCCAAATAAAGTTCTCTTATTTGACCAAAAACAATTGCCAGCAGGAATCAAAACTTCACATAGAAATGGCCAGAACAGTCTTGAAAGAGACCAACATGGAGAGTTTTTAATCCTCAGGATCTCGATTGATAATACAGATTGTCTATCTGTTGCTGTGCGGAAGGGGTCATAGCATCGAACACCTTGACCTGTGGGAAGAAGGGCATCCAGAAATACGCACCCACACGCAGGCCGCTTGTCCTGCCCCGACGGAACTGAGTGGGGGAAAGAAAGCTTTTTCTAGGACGTGGTGAGGTGACAGCTGGATTTTGGCATGGTCGACAAAACGGAAGCTGGGCCGCTGCTAAATGGTCAGTCCCCGCTAAGGGCCTTGCGTCAAACAGATGGCGACAGGGCTTTGCTCCAAAATCCTTCAGGTGAACATGGTGACTCACCTACAGGTGTCTGTGAAAGGCTCCAATCATCAGCCTTATCGACCACGACATGTCAGCAGCATCGGACTGGCTGGGTCAGGGGACACGGTGGGAACCTCATGCGCGGCAGCCTGGACCCGTGACCAAGCCTCCTTTTCTTCTGGGACGCACACCCGCAGCTTTGGGGGACCTCTGGGCTCAGCAGCACAGCGAGATGAGGATGACTCTGCCTCCCAAGTCTGAAGACGCCCGCGAGGGGGCGCACTTTCTGTGTTGTGGTGGTGGACCGGTGTGTGGTGAGTTCCAGCTTAAAAGGGACAGCCCAGTGTGCCCCATGCCCTCGGCCCCTCTACGTTTCACCGAGGAAGAAGGCTCCTGAATATTTGCTGGCTGCAACCCTGTCATCTGACATGCAAATGTCTTACCAGTATGTCTGGAGTAGTATGTCCAGAGTCATTGCTACCTCTTGCTCCCCAGTTCAACGAAGATAATGTCACTGATGTTTTGGATCAGTGTGATTGTTTAAAAAGATTTTATTTATTTATTTATTTATTTTTAGAGAGAGGGGAAGAGAAGGAGAGAAATATTAATGTGTGCTTGCTGCTCATGTGCCCCACACCAGGGAGCTGGCCTGCAACCCGAACATGTACCCTGACTGGGAATCGAACCAGCGGCCCTTCGGTTCCCAAGTCTATGCTCAATCCACTGAACTACACCAGCCAGGGCTGGGCCCATGTGATTTCTTGTGGATGGGAAAGGTGGTGGAGGTGCCTGCAGACTAAGTGACGATGGAGGGATGCAAAGTTGAGGTCCTCAGGAGGTGCGACAGGGTGGGTGTCCCGACTACCTTGTCACCTTGAAGAAAACTGCCTCTGCTGGTCTTTCCCAACAAAGATGAAGAAAAGAGCATCCGCCAGGTCAAGAGCTGCCCACCAGCACGTTCTAAAGATGTTCCCGGAGAGGAACCAGTTGGCTCAATCACGGAAACAGCAGCAGCTGAGCAGGGGCAATGGGGGTTCCCAGGTGGATAGGCTGACGGTAATCCACCGTCATTATCCAGACTGGGCCTTGTGCACAAGGCAACGGGCCAGCTATTGGGGCTGAGGTAAGAATCACCACCTCTGCACCTTCCAGTTCCCCGGGGTCCCTCCAGCAAGCCGTGTTGCTGTCGCTTGGCTGTCTTCCTGGCGGAGGGAGGTCTACCGGCTTCCACTCGGCCTTGCCCACTCTGCTGGTCCTGGTCGTACCGCTTAGGGAACCCGTGCGCTGATTCCTCCTGTTGCTCGGAAGGGCACAGAGCCGAGCCCTTCCGAAGAATGCAAATGCACACTTGCACAAAAGAAAGAGGAAGCCTCGGCGGCATCGAGTCAATAAACCTGGAGTTTGCAAGCACAGACGTAGTCTACAGTTTTACGGTTTCCCTTTACTTGGTAGGACAATAGCCCAGCGTTTACCTTCTAACACCGTTTCCTTGGAAACCGGTAAAGAGGAAATGTCATCTGCGCTGGAAGAAACTCAGGCCCTGGGCGATCAGCCCTGGGGGACAGCCACAGCGTTGGGGTTTTGAGCGGTGGATTGGCCAGATCCTGGAAGCTGTTTGAGTGCTCGTTTGCTTGTGAGATAGGGGCCTTCTGGAGCCTGAAAGGTCCAAGTCTCTGTGACTCGCCCCCCGCCCCCCATTATGGGTTTTCTTTCCTTGTCACTCGGGTGGCACAGGGCAGAGCTGGACGGCTGCAAGGATCCCTGACGCTGCTCCTCACGACATGCTGTTTTAGACCCTTAATCTTTCAGCAAGCGCGAGAGAACTTGTGCCGGAAACGCCTGTTGGTTCCCTGTTCCTAGGAACGTCGAATTAAAGACGCTGACGATCTCCAAGTGGCGAGGACAGTACGAATACCTACAGCTTTGATTTTGGAGTTAGACCCGTTCTCCACCAAGTTCCTGGAGATAGACACCAAGATCCATAGACGCTCTAAAAGCAAATTAAACGTTAGGTGGCGGCTTGCCCCACGGCATGTCCTATTTCAGAGGTCTTTGCAGCTGAACCACCAACGCTGGCACGGATAGGTAGAAAGGGGTTGGAATAGAAAGTGTAAGAGAGACATGTGTACAAAGGAATTGTTGTTTGATTAGAGTTACACTTCAAACGACCAGGCTGAAGGCGATGTTTTTAATAAATGGTGTTAGGCAACTGCAGAGGCATTCGGAAAAAGTAAATATAGTCGTACTCCCCACACGTTTTAATTGGAGAGATTTCCAAGCCAGAAACACCATGCGTGCATGCGTTAAGAACATTTAACACTGTGACTCAGAATTCGAGTAAATACAAAATGAGTAGTAAATATTAGAAGATACAATTCAAAAATTTCTGCCCAGAAAATTAAAAACACGAACTCAAAAGCCAAAAGGCACTTTGGAAGAGTCTTTAATTCCTACTGGAGAAGCGTGAAATGAGGAGTGATGATCTTATTATTTGTAAACAAAGAACAAGAATAGGAAAAGGGGCTAGTATCTTATCGGAAAATTAGGAGAAAAACCCCCCAAACAGGTGGCCCTTAAATATCTTCAATGCAAATTAACACATTCCTAACCAAATATACATTAAATCTGCACAGAGGTAATTCTTATTATTTTCCAAAGAGGGATAATATTTAACTGGTTGACAACAGACCCGTTGGAGAAAGGAGGAGAATTATCCGAGAAATTGCTTGAGGATCCCTCACTTTCACGTCCGGTAGTTCATTCTGATAATATCCACATGTGTATGTTTACGGTGTCATTCATTGTCGGGATAGTGAGGGGCCAGAATGGTCTCACTTTCATTCTAAAATGCAAACAGCAAGTCTCCATTTTAACATGTAAAAGATAAATGGGTAAAATAACCTCCCTTCTCCAGTAACCACTGTACTCTTGTCTTTGTCTATAGGTTTTTATTTTATTTCTTTGCTTAATCCCTTCAGAATTTTCAGCCAGCCCCACATAGCTCTACTTCTCTGTCAATCTCTGCATCTGTGAGTCGGTTTCTATTTTCCTTATTAGTTCATTTTGTGCATTAGATTCCACATGTAAGTGAAACCATATGGTATTTGTCTTTTCCTGATTGCCTTACTTCACTTTGCATAATACTCTCCAGGTCCATCCATGCTTTAGCAACATGTAACATTTATATCTTTATTTTCACCTTAAAGTATTAATTTTTTGTAGGAATTAAAAATGCTTATAGTCAACTTATTTTAATTAATTATATGTTTGAAACGTACAAACATAAAAATCATATTTCAGGCTCTGGTGCCTGTAAGTGTACAAGACTATAGAGCAGCAAAATCCTGAAGATGATATTCAACCCATCCATCTTCACGCAGAGCTGTTTCCGGGCCTCAACATGTGTCGTCTTACTTTTTGTGTGTATTTACTCTAAATTAACATATTTCGTGGCTCGAAGGTGATACATGTTCAATACAGATGAACGGGGGATACGGGAACGGAACCCCAACTCCCACCCCCGTCATCTCTGCATCCAATTGAGTTGTGGTGAGGGTGTCATTGCACTTCCTGCAGGTCTCCGCTCTTACACGCGTAGTCACGGTTCACAGCATGTCGTGAGATCGTGCGAATGTGTTTATACTGATGCCGGGTTTTCATCAGGGTGCGTGCCACTGTCCCCGCAGTCATGCCCTGAATAGGACTCCACCTGCTCTGCGTGACATGTCTGAGTGCTTGTATGCACTGGGGGGACAGGCTGCAGAAGATCACGCCTGTCACCACCGCTGGTGTGTGTTTGCTAGGACAGGTAATAACTGCTGACCTCTTCTCACCAACACAGGTGTGATGTAGTTTGGTTTTTACGTATTTGTGAAGTGAGTATATTTTGAAGATGGAGACAAGCATTTTTTCCCATTTCCTCTGCAACAAGAGTCTGAAACAGCCTCAGAAGTTCTGGACAAAGCATTGGGGAAGTTAGGGGAACGGTTGGGTGCGAGTAGGCTGTGAAGAGATGGCTTCTGATTTCTCGCCAGGGATCTTTCACAAACAAAACAGGTAGCATTGTGGTTTGCCACATTTTAATGAGATCCCTTTCAGAGTGATTCATTGGTCTTTCAGATTACAATGACATCAACACAAATTCTGATTATGAAGAAAAGTGAGTTAAACTATACTTGAAAAATAGAGAATTGGATTAATATAAAATATTCTAAATGAATTTGTATTTCAATTTGCAGACTGCAATATAACCATCATTTTATTCACAAGTGGGATACGTCAGTTTTCCTGCCCGACATGTTACCCGGAATGCAGAAGGTGGAGACTTTCTGTGATACCCATATCGACAGTCGAACTCAAGAGTATCGTCTGATTCCAAATAAAGTTTTTTGTCCTGTCTCCACCTTAACTGTATGTTATGCTTTTCCATCATTTCTTCCGATGCTACACATGCCTCTAAAGGTAAAAACAAGGAACATGAAACATTAAGTGGTACACAAATTCTCACTGCAGAAGTTTAGACTGTCATGCAGAATCTGCGACACTGATGCGGGAACTCATTCTCAAAACCTTTTTCAATATAGTTCATTGAAAAGCCATCCTGTAGATGTAAGTCATTCTAAACAATTAATGATGTAAAAATGAGGTGCTCTGCGTGATAATTAAAGGTTAAATCAGAGTTCATAATTCCAGTTATCATGTGTAGAGTTTTCATAAAAGAATCTTCGTTGCTCATCCTGCTTAAGAGCTTTTCATACGCTATTGGCTCATGCATCACTACGAGGGAGTCAAGCCCTCGTCAGAATAACAGTGATCCGTCAAAGTCCAGTTATAAAGAGCAGAACCTCACACTCTCTGCACAGATTTCCCAGGACCCATGAGAGCAGTAAGGCCCTTACCTAAACACTTGGGTGGTTGTGACCACGTTCCGTCACGACATGTTACTATCCTGTTCCCCTGAAGCTTATAGTAGGACTGGCACTTGTACTCCACGGAGTGTCCTGCAGCGTAGACAGCTGATGGGAACGTGGTGATGTCCCCATTGTTGATGGTTGGAGGGGGCCCGCATTTTCCTCTGGACTCTACGAAAGGACAGACTTTGATAGGCTTCTTACATTCAGATTCTTTTTTGTCCGTAGAGGCCATGTATGTTATATTCATATTTCTACCCTTTCCTTCTGTCAAAATCTGTTTCCCAGAATTATGTGAAACATCTTAGAAAGTGACATAAATATCTGTAAGTAGTCAACTGGTGAACTAACAGTGAGCTGATGTTACCCATGCATCTGAAGGTAGAAACAATGAACATAAAACATTGAGCAGTACACAAATATTCACTACAGAAGTTTAGACTGTCATGGAGAATTTTCTACATTGATCCAGGAACTTATTCTCAAAACCTTTTCTAAAACAATTGAGAAGCCATCATGTAGACGTAAGTCATTTAAAACAACTAATGATGTAAGAATGAGGTACTGTGTGTAATGTGTGAGAATTCAATATTGTAATCCAAGCTCATAATAGCAGTAATATGAAGAGCTTACATTAAAGAAACCTTGCTTTCACTGTACGGGCTTGATTAAGACTTTTTCAAATGTTATTGGCTCACACATCACTACGAGGGAGTCAAGCATTCGTCAGAATGATGGTGACCCATGAAAGTTCTGTTATAAAGAGCAGAACCTCACACTCTCTGCACAGATTTCCCAGGACCCATGAGAACGGGTTAAGTGAGAGAATGCTTCAGTAAGAGCAACGCCCTTACTTAAGCATTTGGGTGGTTCTGACCACTTCCCGTCTCTACATGTTATTAACCTGTTCCCCTGAAGTTCATAGTAGGTCTCGCGTTGATATTCCACCGACGCTCCTGGAGCGTAGACAGCTGATGGGAATGTGGTGATGTCCCCATTGTCAATGGTTGGAGGGGACCCACATTTTCTTCTAGAACCTACAGATATTATTTGATTTATTAGGAGACAAATCCACCGTACCGAAACAGAGGACTGTACAGATAGAGCACAATGTTTAATATGTAGCCTTGTGTGAGTCTGAGGACAGGATTCGACGGAGACAACCTAATCACGCGGAGTGAGAACCACAATGCTTTGCAGCTTCCCATTGAGGTCGCAGCGGGGCTCACGTAAACCAGAAAGGCATGTGTCTGCCGAGTCATATCCCAGGGCAGAACTGTTCTCTGTAATGACTGGCACTGGACAGACATAGTTCCTGGCTACGGAAGGCTCCTTGTGCTCTCATACAACGCTCTGCAGTATCCTTTGGGCTCTAGGCATTTCATTTTCATTTTCGTAAAAAACAACAACAACAAAAAACAACAACAACAAAAAAAAACTCCTTGCAAAATTTTAAGAAACAAACTGGCAGAAGGTTAACTTCCTGTTTTGGAAAGGTGGACTGGAAGCATGACTTCCTAAGTACAACTACAGCTTCTGGACAAGTTATATAAAGAAATGTAAGACTGTGAATGGCCCTGACTGATGTGGCTCTGTTGGCTGGGCATCATCCCACAGAGCAAAAGGTTACCGGTTCGATTCCAGGTCAGGGCACCTGCCTGCGTGGTCTGTTCTGTCCCTGGTTGGAGACAACCTATGGGCATTGCTGCCCCACATCCATGCTTCTCACCCTCTTGTTCTCCCTCCCTTGCCCTCTTTCTAAAAAATACAGTTTAAAAAATTATACAAAGAAGTGCACAATAAATATGATGTAATGCCAATATAGTAAATATTGACTAGATGAATAAATGATAACCAAATTTCCCGATAGAGTGGGAAGACACAAAACGGTAGAGAGTGTTCTCCGAAGGCATTCTCTGGGCTTTAGGGAGCCGACTCTCCGGGTTCCCTCGTTCCAAGTTAGCTACTGTTTGGTTTTCACTTAAAAGTATAAGGAGCTCTAACTCTACTTTACCGCCAACAGATCCCTATTATCCCTACGGTTCCTTAATGAAGTGTTTTCTTCATATTACAAAATACACCCTGGAAACTGAGACTTCATAGGTAGAGTTCTGACGGTGTAGACATTATCAGTATTTTTGTGCTAGTTTTTAATGGTATGTATTTAACTTTGTCAATGTCAAGTAGATTTGTTTGCAGGCCAGGTGATTTCAGAAATGTGGTATTTTAACTATCACTGTGTAAAATATAATTTTATCCTCATGGTACGTCAACTGATTTTGCATAATTTCATTGTACACTGTAAGTTCATGTTGCTGAAACATGTAAGCACCTTGCAAAGATTTTCACTGTGTTCCTGACGAGTGTTTCCTAATTTTGACTACATTTAATTTATGGGAGGAGGCAAAATAATTTTCCAGTGATTATTATCCAGAGATCGGCCCATCTGCTCAGACAGAATTGGGACCCTGAAACTACAGCCACGTGTTTACAGCAGACATTTCTTTATAAAGTAAAAAAGAAGATGGGACCCCGGAGGACAGCGTTTTACTTGCCAGTGCGACTGCATGTCGGGGGCGTGGACCAGCCACTTTCTCTGCATGTGATGCCACTCTGATTAAGGGGGAGGCTGTAGCCCTCATCACAGACAACTTGCACCGTGTCACCTTCCTGATGTGTTTGTCCCGAAGAAGTAGATCGGCCATTTTCCACCCAAGGGAAAAAGCATTGTCCTGAAAACCCAAAAGATGACTTCTACACATCTCGCATTGAGAAAGGTGTTACATTTTGCAAACTTCAAAACACAAATAAAGTGCCAAAATCACTGTCTTAAAAAATGAGTTCATGCAGGTTACTGTTAATATGTAAGGTCATTAATCATTGCTTCTATATGAAATCATTTTTCCATTTGTAAAATCCCTTTAGATATCAAGAGAGTGATCGCGTTTTTTTCTCATTTGATTGACCAAGTTGCTTTCTGGAGGAGGAGGAGAGGACGCTCATTTTCTTCGTCTGTCTGCCTCTTTAGTTTTTCCCTCCCCTAATTCTGTTTTCTTCGCGTCTCTGCCCTCACTGAAAAAGTAAGGCAGATGTAACTCACAAAGAGGCAACTACTGAAAAACATAAAAGGAGAATAGTAAAAACTATCTAAAAAATGAACAAAACAAACAAATGAGCAAAATAGAACCAGAGACATAGAAATAAGGAACAAACTGACAGTGACTAGAGGGTGAGGGGAGGGGATGATGGAGGAAAGAAGGGGAGGGTGCCATCAAGGAACAGGTACAAATGACCCAGGGACATGGAAGGCAGGGTGGGGAGGGACTGAGAAAGTGGGGGGATGGGCCAGGCAGGGAGAGTAATGGGGGGAAGAATTAGAGCAACTGTAATTGAAAGAAAACAAAAAAATATAAAAAATAAAAATAAAAGCTTTAAAAAGGCACTTTTTTGAATATCCAAAAGAGCAGCACATTTTGAACAAGAATTACATGTAAAAACTGAACTCTCCTGAGAAAAATCTGTGTTCCCACAATCACCAGGTCAGGGTGTATAAATTAAATATCAGCAGTTGAAATTACCGATAACTAATATTTGAAATGAAAAAAGATGGAGATATTCCACCAAGTTGGTATCTTATTTTTTGCTGATTTCATGCCTGAAGAACGACAGATCTTACCTTTGCTGGTCCCTCCCGCCCCTGGCTTTGTAATTGTCTACACCCTGTGGTCCCTACCAGCCGCCCCTCCCCCTCTCGCCCCACCTATGGAATATGCTGAGTGACTCATGCGGACCACAATCCTGCTGTTTACT
This sequence comes from Anoura caudifer, assembly GCA_004027475.1. Lineage (NCBI taxonomy): Eukaryota > Metazoa > Chordata > Mammalia > Chiroptera > Phyllostomidae > Anoura > Anoura caudifer. The sequence continues at coordinate 1,392 of PVKU01017198.1, read as the reverse complement.
CACTGAGACACTTGGGTGCTGGTGACCATCCTTCCTCCGTGCAAGTTATTCGAGTCCAGAGCAACTTCGAAGGAGAAGCAAAGCTACGATCACAGGAGTAGTAGAAATATTCTCCCGTAGCAACAGGGAAGGTCTGTTTATATCTGTGTTCCTCATATATGTTTCCATGTTTTATTTCTGGAAAATCACAAGTTCTTCCTGAAGAAAAAAAAATAGTATCCCACGTGAATGAATAATTCTTCTTTATTTGAATAATCCCATGGATTGTAGCAGCTAACTCCCGCTTTGGCTTCTAAACACCCAGCTTCCGATAAGGACACCTCAAGGACACCTCAACCCTAGAGTTATTTTTTGCATCGGCTTCTGTACCTCCTACTTCTGCCACGTAGGACAGGGTGTCCAGAGAGCAATAAAAGCCTTGCTCAGCCAAGGTTTGGGGCCCAGAATTTGGAGACTGCCTCCTCTGGGTCTGAGAGTGTAATAAAGCCTCACTCCGTTACCCCAATCGCGCCAGAGTCATTATTTTCCAAATTATTTTCCATAACATTTTGGTCCCCTGACTGGGAAACGACTCACGCGAGCAGGCTGTTTGCCTCCGGTGAAGGTGGCCAGGACTGACGGGGCGAGCCAGCAGCCGGAGGGAAGCACGTGCCCCAGTGATTTCGGGTCCTTGAAAGCTGTGGCTCGCCTCCGCCTGGGGTTCCAAGCCACCCTTCAACCTGGGCAGGTGGGGAAAGTGGACTGAGGCTAGTCTGGAAGGCACTGAATCGGTAAGTGCCCCGGGGACCGGACCTGAGACTCAGAAGGAAGGCTATCACCCTTTTTAGGCTCCGGTGGCCTCAGACATCCAGACCAGGTTTCTCTCTCTCGGGAGGGAACTCAGGCCCTAGTGGCATCATATATCCGGACCAGATTTCCCTTTCTCGGGGAGGGAAAAGTAATAAACTCTGTGAAACTGTGTGTGTGAAAGAGAGTGAATGTGTTTGTGGCTCCACGGGCATCAGCCTACGGAGCATGAGTGGGCCCTAACCTGCGATTCCTGGATCAATCATATGGCATAACGGCTGGGTGGATAACCCGAATCACGACACGGGCAGCCTTAGCTAAGATCGATCTAAGTCCCTTGCAAGAGGACAGGCCAGGTGGGCGAGCAGAAGTCCCCAAACCCTTTGTTTGTCTGCTTCGGAAGGGTGGGAGAGAATGGGTGGGGGACCGTCAACTGTTTTGGACTGTATGTTGCAAAATTTTGACCGATTCCGGGGTCAAGACCCATCAATGGACCCCGGCCAGTTAGAAGTTTTCTGTTCCTCTGAATGGCCCACCTTCGGGGTAGGCTGGCCCCCTGAGGGAACCCTGAACTTGGGGATCATTAGAGCGGTTCACCTCATAGTT
>PVKU01017197.1:0-12196 GCA_004027475.1 Anoura caudifer | reverse complement strand
GCGCCCAACCTACACTAACCTGAATAGGTTGATAGGTCAGATTGTGTCCTCAATCACTGCTTCCCTCAGGTTTGATGGAGCCCTGAATGTTGATCTGACCGAATTCCAGACCAACCTGGTGCCCTATCCCCGCATCCACTTCCCTCTGGCCACATACGCCCCTGTCATCTCTGCTGAGAAAGCCTACCATGAACAGCTTTCTGTAGCAGAGATCACCAATGCATGCTTTGAGCCAGCAAACCAGATGGTGAAATGTGACCCTCGCCATGGTAAATACATGGCTTGCTGCCTGTTGTACCGTGGTGATGTGGTTCCCAAAGATGTCAATGCTGCCATTGCCACCATCAAGACCAAGCGTACCATCCAGTTTGTGGACTGGTGCCCCACTGGCTTCAAAGTTGGCATTAATTACCAGCCTCCCACGGTGGTGCCTGGTGGAGACCTGGCCAAGGTACAGCGAGCTGTGTGCATGCTGAGCAACACCACAGCTATTGCTGAGGCCTGGGCTCGCCTGGACCACAAGTTTGACCTGATGTACGCCAAGCGTGCCTTTGTCCACTGGTATGTGGGTGAGGGCATGGAGGAAGGAGAGTTTTCTGAGGCCCGTGAGGACATGGCTGCCTTAGAGAAGGATTATGAGGAGGTTGGTGTGGATTCTGTTGAAGGAGAAGGTGAGGAAGAAGGAGAGGAATACTAAAGTTAAAATGTCAACGGTGCTGCTTTTACAGGGAAGCTTATTCTGTTTTAAACATTGAAAAGTTGTGATCTGATCAGTTAATTTGTATGTAACAGTGTATACTCATACACAATTACTGGCCTGTGCTTTAAAACATGACACTTTGTTACAGACACAACCAGTTCATTTCTCTGATGGGTTTGAATAAAGCATTCCCTGTCTTAAATGAGTTTAAACTTGTTCATGTTTTCTCTTTGGGCGTCTCTAAATTTTTATGTATTTAGTACATTGAGTAGAAAGGATAACTATTGACTGCTATATACATATATTATGAAGTGACTTTTAAAGTATCTCAGTACATTATAAAACTTATAAAATGTATATCTAAATATTATTAGATAACATCCATGCTATTAAGTTTTGACTCCATTATAATATAGTTACTTAAAATACTAGTACTCTTTAGAATTGATAATTTGCTAATACACAGCCAATGGTCTGATTGGCTGCTGAGTATTCCGAATTCATCATCAGGTTTTAAAAGCTTATTTTCATACTCTCTCATCTGGGCAAGTGTCTAGTGTCATCATACTTCTGTCAGGGCTTCTCAGAACAAATCTCCAATCAGTTGTCCCCTATGCTACATCTTGTTCTTTCCAAATTTATTTTCAGCTGAATGTGACAAGGGAAAATCCTGATAAATTTATTCACTCTAATATGTTAGTTGTATATATGAATTTTAACTCTCCAAAGATATTACTTTAATATGACCAATCACATCAATGAACAAAACTCTAATAGTGGAATTCCAGGCATTGGCACCAACACATTAAGAAACAGTTTGAGCCAAATGGTTTCTTCAACAATAGAGTTCATCTGCTAGTCCAACTGACCAAAGGGCTAAGAATCCAAGGATAACAAATTGTCTTGCACTTTCAAGTTACCTTGTTCTGGTAAAATATCCAGTGGTTTTTTTAGTATCAATTGCCTATTTAGTCTATCTTTATCTTTGATACTACCAACCAAGGGGTGAATAGCATCATAGTTACTGAAATCTTAAGTTTAACATAAGGGAAATACAGTCATGTGCCACATAACATTTTAGTGAGGAACAGACTGCATATAAGACTGGTTCCATAATATAATGAAGCTGAAAAATTCCTGTCACCCAGTGACATAGCCATTGTAAGGTCCTAGTGCACCACATTACATGTTTGTAGTGATGCTGGTATAAACCATTTTGCTGCCAATTATATAAAAGTATAGCACAGTACATAATACTTGATAACCATGTTACTGGTTTACGTATTTACTTTTTTTAAATACATTTTATTGATTATGCTATTACAGTTATCCCATTTCTCCCCCATCATTCCCCTCCACCATGCACACCCCCTCCCACCCACATTCCCCCCTCTTTAGTTCATGTCCATGTGTCATAAGTTCTTTAGCTTCTACATTTCCCACTATTCTTGCCCTCCCCCTGTCTATTTTCTACCTACGGTATACGCTACTTATTCTCTGTACCTTTTCCCCTTCTCTCCTCCTCCCACTCCCCTGCTGCTAACCCTCCATGTGATCTCCATTTCTGTGTTTCTGTTCCTGTTCCACTTGCTTGCTTAGTTTGCTTTTGTCTTAGGTCTGGTTGTTAATATCTCTGAGTTTGCTGTCTTTTTACTGTCATATTTTTTTATCTTCTTTTTCTTAGGTAAGTCCCTTTAACATTTCATATAATAAGGGCTTGATGATGATGAACTCCTTTAACTTGACCTTATCTGAGAAGCACTTTATCTTTCCTTCCATTCTAAATGAAAGCTTTGCTGGATAGAGCAATCTTTGATGTAGGTCCTTGACTTTCATGACTCGGAATACTTCTTTCCAGCCCCTTCTTGCCTGTAAGGTCTCTTTTGAGAAATCAGATGACAGTCTGATGGGATCTCCTTTGTAGGTGACTGTCCCATTATCTCTTGCTGTTTCTAAAATTCCTTCATTTTAATCTCGGCTAACATAATTATGATATGCCTTGGTGTGTTCCTCCTTGGGTCCAACTTCTTTGGGACTCTTTGAGCTTCCTGGACTTCCTGGAAGTCTATTTCCTTTGCCAGGTTGGGGAAGTTCTCCTTTATTATTTGTTCAAATAAGTTTTCTACTTGTTGCTCTTCTTCCCCTTCTGGTACCCCTAGAATTCGGATGTTGGGATGTTTAAAGATGTCCTGGAGGTTCCTAAGCCTCTCCTCATTTTTTTTGAATTCTTGTTTCTTCCTTCTTTTCTGTTTGTTTTTCTTCCTTCTGGTCCACTCCATTGATTTGAGTCCCAGTTTTCCTCCCATCTCTATTGGTTCCCTGTGCGTTTTCCTTCATTTCACTTATTGTAGCCTGCATTTGTTCATCAAATTTGTAAGCAAAATCCACCAATTCTGTGAGCATCCTGATCACCAGGGCTTTGAACTGTGCATCTGATAGGTTGGCTATCTCTTGGTCACTTAGATAAATTGGCTCTGGGGCTTTGATTTGTTCTCCGGTTTCAGCCATTTGGGTTTTTTTTTTTTTTTTTTTTTTGGTCTGGTTGCAGCTGTTACATAGTGATGGGCTGAGTCTTAGATGTTCCCCAGGGCAGAGCAGCCCAGTCGCTAGGTAGTGACGCTGTATGTGTGGGCGGGGTCTGAGAGGGAATAATGGTGCTTGCTCAGCTCTCTCTCGGATTCCAGTTCCTTCTGCCGCTTCCCCTTCGCCTGGATTATCTGTGGGACCCACAAATGTGGGACCACCTAGTCAGCCAGCCGCCCTGCGAGGCCTCACTGGGTCTGCACTGTTGCTGCCCCATGCCTGGGGTCTGTTAGCTGCTGCCTGTGCACCTGGGGTCTGCTAGCCACCGCCTGCATGCCTGGAGTCTGCCAGCCACTGCTGCCTGTGCACCCGAGTCTGCCAACCTCCACTTTTTCCTGCTGCAACTCTGCCCCTCTTACCATTCTAGATGAATGGTTGTTGGACTTCCATACAGTTCAATTTTCTGTCAGTTCTGGTTGTTTTCTTGTTTCTAAATCTTTGTTGTCCTTAATTTTTGTTGGGCGAGGAGGCACAGTGTGTTCACCTATGCCTCCATCTTTCCGTATTTACTTTTTATCATTATTTTAGAGTGTACACTTAAAAAAGAAACTTTGTTGTAAATCAGTATGTTTTGTTATACCACAGCAGCTTCACATGTTTTTACTGCACCTCTTGATTGACAATTTTCTGTTGTGCTTCATTTAATCTTGGTTGTTTTGTAGAGTAACATGACTTGTAGTCTGTGAGCAACATAGCTTAGTTGTGTGGTAGACTGTACCATCTAGTTTTGTGTAAGTACATTCTGTGTTGTTCACACACATTGACAAAATTGTCTAACAAAGCATTTCTCAACCCATCCTGTTTGAATGACTAGTGCAATGAATGAATGTAAAATAGAAAATAAGCCGAGATTAACTAAAAGCCAATGTAATACTGCTCAGCAGTCTTAACTAGAAGCCAATGCAAATAGATCTGATGAACAAAAAATAAAAGTCCTCATTCAGATAAAAAGCAATGGAAACTAGATCAAGTATAAGTTTTTAATGTACATTCCCAGAAAGTAGCAAAGTATAAGGGATATGGTAGGTATACAATGATTATTGGTTGAATGAGTAAAGTGTGGGATGGAAGAGATACAAGTATAAAATCAAAGGGAAAAAAGCTTTATGACCCTAATGTTTAAAAGACACATTGTATAGCTTTGTCCACTGACAAGGCCTAGAACCACTATAGTAATGAGTATCCCTAGCATTTAGGTGGTAGTCTCTAAGTACCATTTTCCACTAAAAGAAACTGGAATGGTTTAGAGAAGAGACTGGTTCCAAGTTTGAAGCAGGAAATACGTAAGTTCAGCCTCAATTTCTCATTCCAGAAAGCAAGGAAGATACAAAAAACTAAAGTCATAACAGGAGTCAGGTTGAAGGGGCTCTCATTGATGGTGCAATGTGAGCATTGAAAAACACAGTGAGTGCAATAGATTGAACCATATAAAATACGTAAAATCGATGAGCTCATGATATTTTGTATTAAACAAGGGAAAACAATATGACAGCTACTTAAAAATATTAAATACAGAATTATCATATGCCTCAGCAACTCCATTTCTTGAGTATATACCCAAAACAATTGAAAGCAGGGAGTTGGACAGATATTTGTGTATCCATGCTCCTAGCAGCATTATTCACAATAATGTAAAAGCAAAAAGTAAAAGCAACTCTAATGTCTATTAATGGATGAATGGATAAACAAAATGTGGTATATACATACAATGGAATATTATTCAGCCTTAAAAAAAATAAATTTTTCCCTGACTGATGTGACTGGGTTTGCATCATCCCCCAAAGCAAGAAGTCGTGGGTTTGATTCCAGTCAGGGCACATGCCTAGATTGCGAGTTTGGTCCCCGATAGATGTTTCTCACATCCATGTCTCTGTCTCTCTCTCTGTCTCTCTCTTTCTCCCTACCTCCCCTCCTCACCTCTCTCTCTAAATTTAAAAAAAAAAAGTGAATAAATAAAATTCTGACACATGGATAAACTTAGAAAACATTAAGCTAGGTGAAAGGCCAAACAAAAGAAGCAGTGTTGCCTGATTCTACTTATATGAGGTACCTAGAATAATCAAATTCATTGACACAGAAAAAATAGTGGTTACCAGGGACTGGGGGTAAGGATATAATGAGAAGTTACTGTTTAACAGATTCAGTTTGGAATGATGAAAAAGTTCTAGAGATAGTGGTGATTGTTGCAAAACAAATCACATGTACTTAATGATTCTGAACTAAACACTTTAAAAGGGTTAAAGTGGTACATTTTTTAAAAAAGATTTTATTCATTTTTAGACAGAAGGAAAGGGAGGGAGAAAGAGAAATATCAATGTATGGTTGCTCTTCGCATGTTCCCTACTGGGGACCTGGCCCGCAACCCAGGCATGTGCCCTCACTGGGAATCGAACTGGAAACCCTTTGGTTGGCAGGCTGCGCTCAATCCACTGAGCCACACCAGTCAGGACACATTTTATGTATATTTTGCTACAATTTCAAAAACAAACACTGAAAGCATAAGTCAAGAACTACAACAAATGTTTACAGTGGTACCTCGGTACTCGTTAATTCATTCCAGAACTCCTGACCCATGCCCAAATGACAAGTGCCAACCGATGAAGCATTTTATTTTATCTTATGGGGCAGCGTCATGACTCATACAAATTCTAGCAGGTGTGATGAGTCCTGAGCAAGCACCAAGTGATGAAACATTTTTTTTCTCATCAAAGTGAGACAAGTACAGGGCTTGACTAGTTCTGAAGCTGACGAGTACCGAGGTATGACTGTACCTTTTGGGGCAAACACGGTCTAACCGAACTTTGAATGTATTGTATCTTTTTACTATAGAAACATGTAACTGTATTACAAAATTATAATAAATAATTAAAGTAGAAAAATATCTCTAAAAATTAAGCAAAATGAAACAAATTAATCTAACCAAGTATCAAGTTAGCGACTTGAGTACAGAGTGGGGAATTTTTTCACTTGACTTTAAAACATAGTGATTTGGTTGTATATTCATTCCTAAAGAGATATATTTTAATAGAAAGAGATATGCTAATATTAATAAGCTTTTCAGTAATAATATTGCTAGTAATAATATAGTTATTTTAAAACTACATCAGATTAAATAATTCATTAATTTTATTAGCATACAAAACCTTAAAAGTTATATCACATATGTTCAGAAAAGTGGATGAATTTTAAGTGGAGATACTGGAAAAATTCCAAATCAAAATTCTAGAGAAGAAAAATATATCTGAGGCCCTGGCCAGGAACTCAGTTGGTTAGAGCATTGTCCCCATTTTCCAAGGTTGCAGGTTCCATTCCCAGTCAGTGAACATACAAGAATCAACCAATGGCCCTGGCTGGTGTAGCTCAGTGGATTGAGCTCGGGCCTGCGAACCAAAGGGTCACAGTTTGATTCCCAGTCAGGGCACATGCCTGGGTTGCAGGCTAGTTCCAAGCAGGGGATGGACAAGAGGCAACCATACATTGATATTTCTCTCCCTCTCCCTCTCTCCTACCCTTCCCCTCTAAAGATAAATAAAATCTTAAAAAAAAAAAACTATAAAAATTATTTTTTAAAAAAGAATCAACCAATGAATGGATAAATAAGTGAAACAATGAATTGATATCTGTTGTACTCTCTTTCTCAAATCAATCAATCAATAAAAATTTTTAAAAGAATTACAGCCCTGACTGGTGTAAGTCAGTTGGTTGGGTGTTGTCCTGTAAATCAAAAAGGTGCTGGTTCCACTCCCCATCAGGACACATGCCTGGGTTGCGGGCCAGGTCCCTGGTTGGGGGCATGTGTGAGGCTAACACTCAATGTTTCTCTCGCACATTGACGTTTCTTACCCTCTCTTCCTCCCTTCCTCTCCCTCTAAAAATAAATAAAATTATTTTAAAAATATAAAAGAATTATACAATGTTAAAACACTTAGTTTTGTGTATTTACATATAGTTCATGGAAATTTACTTTACTTTTTATTTAATTGTAGAAAACTATACATAGCATAAAATTTACCATCTTAACCATTTTTTAAGTGTACAGTTCAATAGTGTGAAGTGCATCCAAATGGTTAAGCAACCACTCTCCAGAACTCTTATCTCATCTTGAAAAATTAAAACACTACTCCCATTAAACAATTCCTATTCCGTGTTGAGGCAAGACTGTTCTATGTCAGGACACTGCTGGACCCTAAAGCTAGATGTGGACCAGAACAGAGACTGCTTCCCATAAATTCTCTCAGACACTGTCTGATCCATCCCTTCCCTATGCCCCACGGCATGGAACAGGCTTTTGCCCAACCCTAGGCAAGCAGGTAAGGTGTTTTCTCCTTACATGGAGTGGGTCACAAACCAGTACCCCTATCCATCCTGCCCTGTTCTATATAATTCTTTAGTGCATGCTACATGGCTGCACCTAACACACACCTCATATGTAAATTCCCTTAATAAATTTTTGATGTAGTGCTGTAGTTGTCAGCATTACATCAAGGTACTCAATTGTTTTTAACCTGCCCTCTGCTTATGGAGGCAGATTTTCAGGCTTACCCCAGGGTCTGCGTCTATGAACATTCCCCCCTCCTCCTAGCCTCTGGCAACCACCATTCTACTGTCTCTATGAATTTGACTATGCTAGATACCTCAGATGATAGAATTAGGCAGTATTTATCTTTTTGTAACTAGCTTATTTCACTTAGTATAATGTCAAGGTTCATCCATGTTTAGCATGTGTCAGAAATTCCTTCCTTTTTAAGGCTGAATAATATTCCATTGTACATATAGCATAGTTTATATGGAAAGTAGTACAATAATTAATAGATAATAATATAAGAATAAACTCTGCACTTTGCATACTCACAACTGTAAATCTACTTTTGCCCTATCCTGTATATACCACATTTTGTTTATGAACATTATGGTTGCTTCCACTTTTTGGCTATTGTGAATAATCCTGTTATAGCCCTGACCAGTGCTGGTTCCCTCCTGGTCAGGGCACATGCCTGGATTGCAGGTTCAGTCCCTGGTCAGGGTGCATACAAGAGGCAACCGATTGATGTTTCTCTCTCACATTTGTTCCTTTCTCTCTCTTTCTCCCTCCTTCTAAAAATAAATAAATAAAATCCTTTAAAAATTGCTGTTGTAAATATGGGTATACAAATACCTCTTCCAGATCCTGCTTTCAATTCTTTTGGGATATACACAGAAGTAGAATTGTGAGATCACATGATAATTCTATGTTTAATTTTTTTTTTTACTGACCTAAATTGTTTATTATATAAGAATTTTACAAATATTACTTATATTAGCAGTAATGGGGAGCTGGAAAGTATTATGCCTTCTCCAAGCTGCATATCGAGAATCACCAATAGTGTGGTGGAACTTGTGTCCTTTCTAAAGTCATGGCTCTTGAGGCCCACAGGTGTCAGTCCAGGCATCTCCCCAGGCTTGTGGACTGGTTAGGTGATCCAGTAGGTGTCAGGATTCCTTTTGATAGCTGTATGGAATGATCAATGAGGATAACCTCAAAGAATTTGTATGTGGAATCTTCACCAACCCAGTAAGAATGCAAGACTCTCAGAGCCCCACAGTGGAGCCCAGCTTACTCCTTGGCAACAGATGAGGCTTCAGGCTTGCCATATGTCACAGCCTAGGAACAGGGCAATTGCAGCCACCACAGCACACATGAATATGATATGACATAACTTTGCTTGGCCTTGTATCCTAGCCTACGTGCTTTATCAGACCAGGTGGGGACAGTGGGCCCTGTGGAGCACAGGGAGCTGGCAGTAATACCAGCAGTGCACCCTGAGAAGGAACGGCATTACATCGGACTGCTTTCTCCTCCATAGCTCCCAGATGTACTTGTAAGCATCGATATTGGCTTACCTGATGGCTGTGGCCAAATGGAAAGTAAGAGACTTTCTTCTATGTCTAATTTTTATGAGGAAATGCCATACTGTTTTCCATAGAGGCTACAGCATTTTACATTCCTGCCAACAGTGTACATGGTTTCTAATTTTTCCATACCCTTGGCAACACTTGTTATTCTGTTTTGTTTTTTGATAGTAGCCATTTTAATGTGTGAGGTGGTATCTCGTGGTTTTAATTCGCATTTCCCTAATGATCAGTGATTTCGAGTAGCTTTTAATGGGTTTTTTTTAAATGTGCTCTTTGGCCATTTGGATAGCTTCTTTGGAGAAATGTCTGTTCAATCCCTTTGCTCATTTTTTTTAGTATAATTTTTTTAGCAAGGTATAATCGACATACTATAATTATTATAATATAATTAACACAACACTATATTAGTTTCAAGTATATAACATAATGACTCAAGATGTGTATATATTGCTAAGTGGTCACCACAATAAGTCTAGTTAGGATCCACCACCATTTACAGTTATATTTTTTTTCTTGTAATGACAACTTTTCAGATTTACTGTTTTAGCAACTTTCAAATATGCAATACAATAATACTAACTATAGTAACCATGCTATAGATTATATCCCCATGACTTATTTATTTTATAACTGAAAATTTGTACTTTTTGACCCCTTCACTTATTTTGCCCACCCCCACCTCACTCCTGCACCACTAAATCTGTTCTCTGCATCTATCATTTGCTCTCTTTTAAATTAGGTTGTTAAGGTTAGGGTTAGGGTTAGAAAAATAAAAAATAAAATAAATTGGGTTGTTAATATTAAAACATTTTTATCCCACTATTTGATCTATGAAGTTAAAAGAACCTTAAGATAACTAAAATGTAAAAAATAAAAAACTGATAGCAGGCCCTGGCTGGGCAGCTCAGTTGGTCAGAGCATCATCCCAATACACCAAGGTTGCTGGTTTGATGCCCAGTCAAGGCACATACAAGAATCAACCAGTGGGCCTCAGACCTTCCTAAACCCCCTCACACAACCAACAGCTGAGCCCAGCCCCCATCCATCTCTCTGAGTGGCCCCAGGCCTGGCACTAACAGCAGCCATCTGCAGATCGATTTATAGCTTATGCCAAGGGGCACCAAACAGAACACAGGTGGAGACTGACCTTGGCTTACACCACTTGAGAAACCCCAGAGTCTGCAGACAGTTACAGACTACATCAAAGCACCACCAATGACCTCCAAAAGTCACAAAGGGAGGTGGTAGCTGGCCAGGGGTCACAGCCAGTCCTACTAGCTGTGTGGACTAGGTAAATCCCTCCCCATGACATGCTGACAGCAATCAAGACAGCTATAAGAAGAGGGAATACTCAGTCCACACATTGGGTGCACCTTGAGTACCCAGCTTGGGAGATAGGGGAGGCTGTGCCACTGGACCCTACAAGACACCTATTACATTAGGCCATACAACCAAGATATGGAGTCAAAGCAGCCTTACCTAACAGAAACAAACACAGGGAGGCTGCCAAAATAAGGAGACAAAAAAAAATGTTCTTTCGCTAATCCCTTCACCTTCCTTCAACCAGTCCCTATGTCCCCAATACCGTCTTACAGCTGTCAGTCTGTCCCATGTTTCTATGACAGCAAAAGAATATTTTATCCTGAGACCATCATATACATTTCACAACTCTCTTGTGTGTATTAATTCATTCCTATTAAAAAATAAAAATATAGCCCTGGCTGGTGTAGCTCAGTGGATTGAGCGCGGGCCTGCGAAACAAAGGATCGCAGTTCGATTCCCAGTCAGGGCACATGCCTGGGTTTCAGGCCAGTTCCCAGCAGGGGATGCACAAGAGGCAACCACACATTGATATTCTCCCCCTCTCATCTTCCCTTCCCCTCTAAAGATAAAATAAATTAAAAATCTTAAAAGAAAGAAAACAAAAATATATTTTAAAAAAAAATAAATAAATAAAAAATAAAAATATAATAAGAGGCTATGATGTTCATCTCATCTTTCTTTTTCTTTTAAATTATATTTTATTGATTATGCTATTATAGTTGTCCTGATTTTTCCCCCTTTGCCCCCCTCCACTAGCGCCCTCAACTCCCTCAGGCAATCCACCCACCATTGTTCATGGCCATGGGTCATGTATACAAGTTCTTTGGCTACTCCATTTCCTATACTGTAGCTATTCTGTAACTACCTATTTGTAATGCTTAATTCCTTCATCTCCTCACCCATTCCCCCACAACCTCCTCTCATCTGGCAACCATCAAAAGGCTCTTTATACCCATGAATCTGTCTCTATTCTTGTTTGTTTAGTTTGTTTTTTATTTTTTTATTTTTCCCCCATGGGTCCTTTATACATGTTCATTAAAAAGTAAACAGAAATAGGTAAAAATGTTTTTAAATATTTTATTTCTTTATCTTTAGAGAGAGGGGAAGGGAAGGAGAAAGAGAGGGAGAGAAACATCAATGTGTGGTTGCCTCTCAACATGGCCCCCACTGGGGACCTGGCCCGCAACCCAGGCATATGCCCTGACTGGGAATCAAACCGCGACCCTTTGGTTCACAGCCCGTGCTTAATCCACTGAGCTACACTAGCCAGAGTGCAAAAATATTTTTAGTAATTATTGTTGTTCAATAGTTTTTTAGATTCAACTGTTGATAGATATGTATTCTTGCCATTTTATTATTCATAGTTTTGATCTTCGTTTTCTTAAATATGTCCCTTTAACATTTCATGTAATAATGGATTGGTGATGACAAAGTCCTTTAGGTTTTTTTTCTTATCTGGAAAGCTCTTTATCTGCCCTTCAATTCTAAATGATACCTTCGCTGGGTAGAGCAGTCTTGGCTGTAGGTCCCTGCTTTTCATGACTTTGAATATTTCTTGCCAATCCCTTCTAGCCTGCAAAGTTTCTTTCGAGAAATCAGCTGATAGTCTTATGGGAACTCCTTTGTAGGTAGTGATCTGCTTTTCTCTTGCGGCTTTTAAGATTCTGTCTTTATCTTTAACCTTTGGCATTTTAACTA
>PVKU01017196.1:0-12204 GCA_004027475.1 Anoura caudifer | reverse complement strand
AAAGGGAAAAGGGAAAGGGAAAGGAGAAGAGAAAAGAAAACCCCCAGACTGGTTTCTTAATATTATCTCAAAATATTCCACAAAGAATAGTTTGAGAAACTAGTTCAATGCCATGACAATTTTATTGCTGCAAGTTTTTTATATATCATAAACCCTTCTGCTATGGAATTTTTAGATCTGGTTTTTATTATTAGATAAGAACTGAAACACAAACTTCTTTCAAGCAGCACTCAACTCTGTTCTTCTTTGTAGCAATTTAAAATGATCTAGGACCTTCCACAATACAGGATGTTAAAATATTGCTATTTTAAAGTAATTTTTGTTTTATTTTAGCTCTCTATGGGTACTGTTACTGAATATAAATATACCCAGTGAGCACTTAGGATCCCTGCTGTCTAGGGGCTGCACATTCTCTGCAAATTCCATAAGTGAAACTCTCTGTTAAGGAGCTTCACTGTGCCAAAGATAAAGAAAGTATAAAACTATTTTATAGGGAAAAGAAAGAAAAATCATAAATGTAAAGGTCAAGTTCAGAGATACATGCAAACTCTGTGGTTATTTTCTTTTATACATGTATTTTAAGAAAAGGATAGATTAAATATAATATACATTTTTATTATCCACTGGCTGGTTTTCTTTCTAGCATAACAATATTTTTGAAACATATTCTTTAATTCATAATTTACCACTGCATTGCTTATAATAAAATACTGAGTCCAAATAAATAATTAAAAGACTATGACAATTTATTAATTTTAAAGTTTTTATACTTTTTGTCTTTCACTTTAAAAATATGTGGTTTTGAGTACTTACATTTTATCAGATGCTTCCATCCTTTCTGTTATTCATATAATTCTAGAAGTGTAGTTTACAAAGATAGATCTAAGAGAAATTCTTATTGTTGTGCAACATTTAAAATTAAATTTCCAAAGTACTGGCACTTATGGGCTAAAATTAGTATCACAAATAATAGAGAATGGCAGTTATCTCCCTTCTACATGATAAAATGATAACAAAAGAAAGAAGTATTTATAGCATAAACAAAATTAGGCATACACTTCTGGTTTTGCTTCCAACAGAAAAAAAAATCTTCACTGAACAACTCCAATGAGATTTTTAAAGTATTGATTTTGCCCAGTTTGATAACACACATTTTTAAAATATGTAGCAGCTACTGTGATAGTAGTAGTAGTAGTAACAGCAGCAATGGAAAGATCAGCTGCTTCTGAAGGATTTTGCACTTCAAGGCATTTTTCCATAGGATATTTTTTCCTTTCTCCCTCCTTCCCCCTCCTTAGTGACCCAGATTATATAGGGTAGTGGGCTCAGGGGGATTCTTCCTGGCACTATGTTGGAAATATAAAGAGATTGCAAAATCAATGATGAAGAACTTGTTCCATGTCTGTTGTATTCACCATCCAAAGCAAGAATACTGGAAGGTATTACAGAGAAGAATACAAAATTGGTAGAAAGATCTGTTCTACAAATCACCCACCCCACCCATTTTTTGGAAAAAGGTAGAGTGCATTCTTTTAACAATTGTAGAAAGAGGGTATTAAAATAAACCACTCAAAGATTTTTTAATGAATTCTCTGAACTAATTAGACTTCTACCTAAGATATTTGGATTGCCCTATACCACCAGACTTTGAAGAGGCTAAAATATGCCTGAGTTTTTTTCATAAATCGGCTTTGTGCTAGAAGAGAGAGAAAACCAGATTGAAGTTGTGTTGAGTCTTGTCTAATAGAGCCACCTAGCATGGTAAGAGAACATGAGCTGAAAGTCTACAGGTTACTGAGAATCTGCAAAGGGAGAGTAAGTTGACCATCCAAAATACATAGTTATCTGCCTGAATCAAGAAAATAAAGATATGTGGATCCAGGACAGAACTCCTAGATCCCAAGAAAGTGTGCCTGAGACTCAGCTTTATACACCTGTCATCCCATAGGGCTTCAAGTCAACTGATTATCCAGTTCATGTAAGAACTGTGAAATCCATCCTTGTCAATTTCAAATCACAGCTAGAAGGTAGGAGTGAGTGAGCACATGAGCGAGAGAGAGAGAGAGAGAGAGAGAGAGAGAGAGAGAGAGAGAGAGAGAGAGAGAGAGAAAGGGAGAGAGAACCTTCAACTCAAAGAAAAAGAGGTATCAACCTTACTCTGTCCTCTTTCATACTGCAAGTGCAAATCTAAGAAAGAAAGGCAAATAACTGCAATCAAGTGAATTTTGCAGTTTGAGGATTATAACTGGGACTGGGATACTTAAATTTCTTATTTTACACTTCTTTCAGGATCAAGTAACTATAGTATAGCATTGTGTCTATTTTCTAAAGTTGGACAGAAAAGTCATTAGCCTGCTTGAGTTTTGAAACCAAGAGCAAGGATATTGCACCTGATTAACCTTTAAAGGGATGGTAAACATAAAACTCACACATGTGCTTACTCACCACCGTAGTCACATGGATGTTTTGGTTACCTACTATCCAGTAAAAATAGGCATTATTCCATAGAGACTTGGGTTTATTTCTGGGTTCTCTATTCTGTTCCATTGATCTATGTGTCTGTTCTTATGCCAGTACCAAACTGTTTTGATTGCAGTAGCCTTGCAGTACAGTTTTAACATCAAGTATTGTCATCCCTCCAACTTTGTTCTTCTTTCTCAGGATTGTACGGCTATGTGGAGCCTTTTTTTGGTTCCATGCATATTTTTTGGATATGTGTTATAGATCTGTGAAATGTGCCATTGATATTTTGATGGGAATTGCATTGAATCTACAGATTGCTTTGGGTAGTATGGACATTTTAATGATATTAATTCTTCCAATCCATGAACACAGTATATGCTTCCATTTATTTGTATCTAACTCAATTTCTTTCTTCAGTGTTCTGTAGTTTTCAAAGTACAGGTCTTTTACATCCTTGGTTAAATTTATTCCTAGGTATTTTATTTTTCTTGTTACTATAGTAAATGAATTTTTTTCTTAGATTCTGTTTCTGATAATTCATTGTTGATGTACAAGAATGCCATCAGTTTCTGAATATTGACTTTGTATCTTTCTTTTTTTTTGTCAAATTCACTTATTAGATTGAGTAGTTTTTTAGCAAAGACTACAGGGTATTCTATGTACACTATCATGTCATCTGTGAATAATGACAGTTTTATTTCCTCCTTTCCAATTTTGATGCTTCTTATTTCTTTTTCTTGTCTAATTGCTGTGGCTAGAACTTCTAGTACTTGTTGAATAAGAGTGGTGCTGGCAGTAGGTTTATTGTATATGGCTTTTATTATTTTGAGTTATGCTCCTTCTATTCCCACTTTGATGAGATTTTATCATAAATGGGCACTTAATTTTATCAAATGCTCTTTCAGGATCTATTAATATGATCATGTGATTTTTACCTTTCATTTTGTTTATGAGATGTATTATGTTTATTGATTCGTAAATGTTATACCATCCTTGTATGCCTGGGATAAATTCCACTTGATCATGGTGTATGATCTGTTTAATGTATTGCTGGATCCAGATTGCTCATATTTTGTTGAGGATTTTAACATCTCTGTTCATCAGAGATATTGGCCTGTAATTTTCTTTCTTTGTTGTGTCTTTGCCGGGTTTTGAAATAGAACAATACTGACCTCATAAAGAGTTTGAGAGTCTTTTCTCTCCTTGAATTTTCTGGAATAGCTTGGGAAAGATAGATGTTCTTCTTTGAATGTTTGGTAAAATTTGCCTGTGAAGCCATCTGGTCCAGTGCTTTTGTGTGTTGGAAGTTTTTTTTTATTACTTCTTCAACTTCTCTAGCTTTTATTGGTCTGTTCAGGCTTTCTGCTTCTTTTTGATTCAGTTTTCAAAGATTGTATGTTTCCAGAAATTTGTCCATTTTAGCCCAGGTTGTCCAGTTTCTTGGCATATAGTTCTTCATAGTAATTTCTTACAATCCTTTGCATTGTTGTGCTATCTGTTTTTACTTGTCCTCTTTTATTTCTGATATTCTTTATTTGGGTCCTCTCTTTTCTTCTTGATGAATCTGGTTACAGGTTTGTCAATTTTGTTCATATTTTCAAAGAAACAGCTCCTAGATTAATTGATTCTTTGGATTGTTTTTTTAGTCTCTATGCCATTTATTTCTGCCCCTATCTTGCTGCACAGCTAAAGAAATCCTCATCAAAATGAAAAAGGAACCACCTGTGTAGGAGAACACATTTGCCAATGATACATTGGACAAGAGTTTAATCTCTAAAATATATAAAGAACTCAAACAACTCAACACCAGGAAGAGAAGCAATCCAATTAAAAATTGAGCAAAGGACCTGAATAGACACTTCTCCAAGGAGGACATACAGATGGCCTAGAGACATATGAAAAGATGCTCAACATTGCTAGCCACCAGAGAAATGCAAATTAAAACCATCACTTCTCATCAGTCATGATGGTTATCATTAATAAATCAACAAACAACAAGTGCTGGCAAGGATGTAGAGAAAATGGAACTCTAGTATACTATTGGTAGGATTGCAGACTGGTACAGCTACTTGTGGAAAACAGCAGGAATTTTCTCAAAAACATTAAAAATGGAACTGCTTTATGACTCAGTGATTTTGCTGCTGGGAATATACTCTAAGAATCCAGAAGCACTAATTCAAAAGAACCTATGCACCCCTATGTTCATAGCAGCACTATTTACAATAGCCAAGTGTTGGAAACAGCCCAAGTGACTATTAGTAGATGAGTGGATAAAAAACTGTGGTACATTTACACAATGGAATACTATTCAGCAGAAGGAAAAAAAGGAAGTCCTACCTTTTGCAACAGCATGGATGGAATTGGAAACTATTATGCTAAGTGAAGTAAGGTGGTGAAATGCAAATACCATATGGCCTCATTTATAACTGGAATCTAATTAACAAAAAAAAACTAAGGAGAATTATACAAGGAGAGACATGGAAACATGGAAAAGATTGATAGCTGTAAGGAGGGAGGAGTAAGAGGGGAACAGTGGAAAGAGGAGAAGGGATTAATTAAAGAACAGGTTTGAATGACTCATGCACATGAACAAGAGAGTGGAGAGTGACTGTGGGTGAGAGAGATTGGTTAGGTGCAAAGGGGCAAAAGGGAGAAGATTGGGGTAACTGTAATAGAGTAAACAATAAAAATAAAGTAGAAAAAACTTTAAAAATAAGCATTATTCCTTAATATCTTAGAAAATTTAAGGGATTGTGTTTGATAGGCCCTTCTGAGTCATTTGCTCATCCCCAAATCAATCAATATGCATGAGAAATTATAGTACTCAGACCAGACATGGATTATTTTCTCATTTGTTCAGAAAAGTAAGCTCTGTTGTCATAAGGAAATATGGAGTAAGTGAAATAGAGACCAAAATTTTAAATGCCCTCTGGAAAAAATATCATCATAGTATCCTGAGTGTATTGGTGACTAGATGCTCAGAAGTTCTACAGTTAGCATGTTAAAGAAGGATGTGATTATATTCTGCTTCTGTATTCTTTCTTCTACGTGGCAGCTGCCTAGTGAAATATGTGTAATAATTTATAAAGAATGTATTTAATAGAATTGCTTATAATGTCCCTGTTTTCCTATATTATAATTAAAGTTTTCTTTATTATCAATGGATCTCTAAAAATATAGGGGATCAGAATTATAATTTGGATTATATCATGTTAGAATTTTATTTAAACTAATCTCATGTATACCTTAAATTAATTTCATAACCAAATATTTTTCCTTTGTCCCTAAGTGGGTTAATATTAAAGACCATAAATAATTTATTCTTATCTTGATTTATCATCACTGAAAATGCACATGCAAAACATTTATATGCATTGTTTATATAATCATCCAAAACATTTCCTTCAATTAAAATAATAATATCTTTATGCAGTTCAAGTTAAAATGTTAGCTAGCTAGGAGGTCCTAAGTTTTCTTCTCCAATTTTTTCACGTGAAGATATTAAAAGCTAAGAAAGAAAACAAAGCCACTAAAGCAGTGAGAATCTGGATAGTCAAGCATCTGCCTGACTCCAGAGGGAATTTCTAATAACTAAAGATTAGATGCAGTCATTAAGCAGAATCATTTAGCGTAAGGCAATAAATTATGTCCATCAAACCTTAATGCATATTCTTACTTCACAAACACAATACCATCACTGAGTAGAGTGAAGGAGTCATGGTTTTAAGGAGGAGGAATAGTTTTCTATGCAACTCAAAGCCATTTTCTGTCGACCTCCATTACTAGAAATGGGGCTGCAAATCCAGTAATCAACAGAACCCAGGACAAAATTGAAATAGAAGCAACAAATTACATTTCAGAAAGAAGTCAGAAACAGAGGGAGATGAACACAAGAATAACCATAGGAAGAGTACACACTTTCTGGTCTACAGTTTTCATGACTGCTTCAAACTATCCCCCAAACTAATTCCTATCTACACAATGACATATCTAACCAGAGAGTGAAAGCAGGAGTCCAACACATTTCACTAGATTAATGATTAAATAGCAAATAACCTTTTAATTTTAGATGTGGCAGTAAGATTTTAATAGTAACTGGTAGTAGTGAGGTAGAGTCAGAAGAAACAATGTATTTTATGATTGGCAAGTATGAGTCTTTTCATTGAACAGTAAACACAAAAACAATAACATGCCAATCAAGATACAAAAGAAGAGGAAAAGAAGTACCTGGGTTGCAAGAATGAAAAATGTTTTTCTGAATGATATGAACTATAGTAAATAAAAGTAAAAAAAATTAAAAATCAGATTGGTAAAATATTTCTACATTTCTAAGATAATACTATCTATAAATTTATATTAATACTTTTTTACTTCTTTAATATTTTTTATTTAATTGTTGTTCAATTACAGTTGTCCCCATTTTGCACCCCCCACTCCTCCCTAGCCATCCCCACTGCCTACTCTTTATCCTACCCTCCTTTGTTTTTGTCTACCTGTCCTTTATAAATGTTCTTGAAAACCCTTCCCTCTTTCCTCCCATTATCCCCTCACAATTCCCTTCTGGTTACTATCAGTTTGATCTTAATTTCAGTGTCTCTGGTTATATTTTGCATGCTTGTTTTGTTTTGTTAATTAGGTTCCACTTATAGGTGAGATCATATGGTATTTGTCTTTCACCACCTGGCTTATTACATTTTAAAATATTTTCTGAGAAAAATAATCAATTGTTAGAAAAAAACTTAAAAAATCATGAGGGATTTAAAAAATACCACAGAATTTCTGCCTCTGAAAGGCTCTTAGCTTAGAACAATTTTAACCATGTATGTTTTTAATCTTTCAAATTATAAAGTATAAATTTGGTTAAAAAAAACTTTATTCACCTAGTATTACCAATTACATGCTGATAGGCTATTATGCACTAAATAAAGTGATGGGTGAAAAAAACTCATGCCCCCCATCCTCAGGGAGTTTATAATCTAGTGTGTAGAGAGATCACATATCCAGGACACAGAAAAAGTTAGCAAGCTACAAATTTTTTCACTTGTATGACCATGACATGAAAACCTGATGATACTTACATACACAGACTTAAAATGAACAAAGTGCTACCTTAAGAAAGAAAATGCTAGTAAACAATAACTAGGTTTTCATAACAAAAGATAATACTATAAGCAAATTTGCTTCATTCCAATATTAAAGCAAAATGTATACTTGGCAAAACAAAATATGCAAAAGCAATGACTAGAATAAACTAAAATTTTCTAAAATTCTTTAGAATTTTCAAAAAAAGAATCCAAAAGTTTACTTTACTGAACACTTCAAAAATTAGTATAAATAGATCTAAAATAGTATACAATAAAGTTGACATTTTAAATCAATGAGAAAACAAATAGTCAATAATTGGTTATTAAACTATTATTTATCTATAATCAAAAAGAAAGATAAATCTTTACCTCGCAATTAGAAACAAAATCGACTTAAGGTAGATTATAGTTAAATGTAAAAAAAATAAATAATATCAAAAATAAGCAATAAAAGGATATTTAGTGAATTTCAGTTTACATTTTTTGTAAGGAGAGAAGTATAGAAGCACTCACAAAGAGTAAGAGTGAATCTCTGACTTAATGTACAAAATACACTACAAATAATGTTATCAAATATTTAGAAAATATATGGCCAAAAATGCATCATGCTTAATATACCCGAAGGTCCTTAGAAGCAAGAAAAGAATAACTACAAAATATCAATTGTACTAATGCATGATTAGACACTTCACAAGTACACAAAAAATAGAATTGGTTAAAAAATACTTAAGAACATTGTTATCATTATTTATCAAATCTGATAGACTATAACAAGAAACATTTTATCCTATCAAAATGAAGAAAAAACTAAAAGGAAAACAGAATTTTCAACAACAATAAAGATTTCGTGAAATGGAACAATTCTGGCCAGGCTGTAATTGGTCTATCATTCTAGAAAATAGTTTGGCAATAGATGTAAATTACTTTGTAAAACTCAGACTGTTGGCGGTATAGCCTCCAAATTAAGGTGCACTAAGTAATCAAACAGCTCTGAATCTTTGATGCCTTTTCTCTTCAGCTGGTGGATGGGGCAAGAATGATGACATACATGCAGAGGGTTTTAGAGTCTGGGTCTGAAAGTGGCACTCCATTACCTCCTACCATGACGTATTGGCCAGAAGTCAGTCATGCGGCCATATGTAACCTCAAGGGAGGCTAGGGAATGTGGCCCAGGCTGTGCTCAAGTGAAGGAAACAAAAATCTAACCAGTTTTAATTAACACAAATGAAAACCTGCCCCAACATATTTTCTAATTCCAAATGGTCAAGAATAGATATCAATAGATAAGGAAACACAACATAATGGGGAGAAACAAAAACTTTGAAATAACAATGATCGGTTATTTTGTGATACTGAAAATATCCTTGTTTTTTGCACCATTGATAGTTTTGAAGAGTACTGGTCAGGCACTTTGTAGAATGTCCTTCACCATTTGATCATGTGATGTCACTGTTATGGTTGGGCTGGGGTAATGGGTTTGAGGGAAGAAAACAAAAAAGGTGAAATGACCTTCCAATCATACAATCTCAGGAAGTACATGATATTAAAATAACTTACCACTATGAGTACCAACCTTGATCACTTGTCTCAGGTAGTGTTGGGGAGATTTGGGAAGGAAGACTATTTTTCACCTCTCAGAGGGTAAAGTACCTATACAGATTATTTAATTTTTTTTCCCTAAGGAAGATCTGTCCCTTCTTCCTCATTTATTCAATCATTAATTTATGCCAATCTGGACTCATGTATTTTAATTGTGTCCTTTAGGTTGTAATCCAATTCGATGTTATTTATTTTATTGCTAAAATTGCTCCAGCTTTGTCTACCTTTTTTTCCCAGCACTTTCTTACTTTCTAACACTGTAAGATGTTTTAGATTTGTGTATTTTGCTTGCCCAAGTACTAGATTTATCACTTTTTTAAGGAGCTCTGGTTCACTTTATCGAAAAGTGGTATTTAGAAATCAAGATCTGGGTCTAAGCCTGATTGCATATACAGCTACAATTAATAAATGCTTGATGGTGGTGATTATGCTGACATAAATGCAACATCAAAGATAGTAAGTTAGTCTGAAATGAATGTGTGTATGCTTTCATATACATAAATAATTGTCTTGCTTTGATAATATATTGGTGATTCTTTTGGCAATAAAATTGTCTCATTTACTATTCTTTTTGTTTATTTAATTATAATATCTTTCAAATCATTAATCTTACCTTGGTATACCATATGCTACATAATGTATATTTTTATTGACATCTCAGTTGCCTCTGGCTACATATTAAGGAAATGTTGGAATAGCCAGTAAGTTATAGAATGACATGCTTTGTACCACTGATAAATATATATATGTATATAAAACATCTTTCAATAGTAAGATCTATGCATATATGCATTCTTCGATAGTATGATAAAATCAACCCACGTAAGGTGCAGTGTTTTTCATTTCTTTGATTTAATCTTTATTGTATTTTTTCCATTACCATTTAGTCCCCTTATACCACCATCACCCCAGCCATCACCATGGACTGTAGTCCATATCCATGAGTCCTTTTTCCTTTTTTCTCAATCCCTCTACCCCTAGACTCCCTCCTCCAATAGCTGTCATTCTGCTTTCCATCTATGAGTCTTTATCTGTTTTGCTTGTTAGTTTAGTTTGTTCATTAGATTCCAACCATGTGTGAAATCACATGGTATTTGTCTTTCTCTGACTGGCTTATTTCACTTAGCATAATGTTCTCAAGGTCCATCCATACTGTTGCAAAGATAAAAATTTTCTTCTTCTTTAAAACTGAATAGAATTCCAATGTGTAAATGTCCCATAGTTGTCTTATCCACTCATGCATTGATGCACACTTCAGCTGCTTCCATATCTTGGCAATTGTAAAGAACACTGCAAAGAACATAGAGGTGCTTATGTTCTTTTGAAGTAGTGTTTGGGTTCTTTCAGATATATTCCCAGAAGTGGGATCACTGAATCAAAAGGCATATTGATTTTTATTTTTTTGAGGTATCTCCATACTGCTTCCCACAGTGGCAGCGCCAGTCTGCATTCCCACCAACAGTGCAAAAGTGTTCCCCTTTCTCCACATCCTCTTAAGGACTTTTTAAAAATTAATTTATTGATGATAGCCATTCTGACAGGTGTGAGATAGTATCTCATTGTGGTTTTTACTTGCATTTCTCTGATGATAAGTGGTTTTGAGCATCTTTTCATCTCTAGTGGCCACTTGAATATCCTCTTTGGAGAAGTGCCTATTCAGGTCATTTGCTCACTTTTTAATTGAGTTGTTTGTTGTTTATTTATTTGGTGTTGCGTTTTGTAAGTACTTTATAAATTTTGGATATTGACCCCTTATCAGATGTATCAGTGAATATGAATATGTTCTCCCATTATTTGGGTTGTCTTTTCATTCTGTTGATCATTTCTTTTGCTGTGTGAAAAACTTTTAGTTTGATGTAGTCCCAGATGTTTATTTTTTCTTTTCTTTCACTTGCCTGGGAGATATAGCCAGAAAAAAATTTCAATGAGCAATGTCTGAGATTTTGCTGCCTGTATTTTCTTCTAGGATTTTCATGGTTCAATTAAATTAACAAACTGATAAGCCTGACAGCTGATTAGTTTAACAACAAAGCAGAAAATACACTGAAGTTGCCAAAAAATGGAAAGACAAAGATACAGATAGAAAATGAAAAGAACAGGTGAATTTTCCAGAGGAACTAGATGAAATGGCGGCAAGCAATTTATCGGAGAGAACATTTACAGTAATGATTATAACAATACTCACCATCATGAAAAGACATAGAAACCATAAAAAAGAACCAGTCAGAAGTAAAGAATGCAATATCTAGAAGACACTAGAAGGAATAAACAGTATGCCAGATGAATAGGAGAGTAGAATCAGTGCTTTGGAAGAGTGGGAGGAATAAAACACCCAGGTACACCAGCAAGAGGAAAAAAGAATTTTAAAAAAATTAGGAGAGCTTAAGAAACATTTAGGATAACGTGAAGCATAACAACATCTGCATCATGAGAATACCAGAAGGAGAAGAGAGTGAACAAGGGATTGAGAATCTATTTGAAGAATTACTGAAAACTTCCCTATTCCAGTGACAAAAAAAGTCACACAAGTCCAGGAAGCTCAAAGACTCCAAAACAAGTTGTACCCAGAGAGGTCTACACTGAGACACATCATAATCAAAGTGGCAAGACCTAAAGACAAGTATAGAATCTTAAAAGTCATGAGAGAAAAGCAGGGAGTTACCTACAAGGGAGCATCAATTAGACTGGCATCTAATTACTCAACAGAAACATTTCAGGCCAGGAAATGTTCAGAAAGGAGTGGTGTGAAATATTCAAGGTGATGAAAAGCAATGACATACAACTCAGGCTATTTTACCCAGCAAGACTATCATTTAAAATCGAAGGAGAAATAAGGAGCTTCCCAGACAAGAAAAAGCTAAAGGAGTTTGTGAACACAAAACCAGTATTGCAACAAATATTAAAGGGCTTGCTTTAAGAAAAAGAGAAAGAAGAAAAAACAGAGGAAAACAATCTAACAATAAAATGGTACTACATACATATCTATCCATAATCACCTTAAATGTAAATGACTGAAATGCTCCAACCAAAAGATAGAGGGCAGCTGAATGGATAAGAA
>PVKU01017195.1:0-12177 GCA_004027475.1 Anoura caudifer | reverse complement strand
AACATATCCTTGGATAAGGATTTTTAAAAAGTTATTAACTAGACAAATGAAATGGCAAACAGAGAAAATCTAAGGTATCACACATACATAAAACACCCCCAACATACCACACAAGGGCTGGAGCAATAATAGGAGAAGGTTGAAATTATTAAATTCTGGGGCCTTAACTGGGAGTACTAGAAACCATGTTTGGGGGATGACTCCATGGCTGGCCTCAGAAACCATCTGGAGAAAAAATCACTGCCAGGCCTGGCAGTGGAATGGCAATCAGCTAGCATGTCCCCTGTGCTAGCTGGGGTTGTCAGTCAGAATATCTAAACATGCTTTCCCATGTGTCCCAGCTTTTCTCACAGCATGGTAGCCTTGGCCTTGTTACATGATAGCTCCAAGCTCCAAGGGAACCAGGTATGAACTATTTCACCTTTATACCCTACCTCAGAAGTCACATAGATTCACTAGACTGCCTGTATACAGGGCAGGGGCACAGACACCCTGCCTCGAAGACAGGACTATCAGGGTCACCTTGCAGAAGAGCCTTTGCTATGGGAGAGGTTGTTGAAGCCAGCTTTAGACAATGCAACCTGCCCCAGGAAGTGAAGTTTCCAGGGTTGTTCTGGAAAGACACATGGCAGATCTGAAATTGCTGTGATGAGATGTTAAAACACAGGCACCAAGAAAATACAAAATTAGAATCCAGGCACAACAAATATGAAAATACAAAATTAGGAGCCAGACACAGATCCAGATTTTTGAAAGTGGTAGTTCAGTGCCAGTTTCATAATTCTTGAGCCCTTCTCCTTCAAAGAGGGTGCAGTCTTGGAGAGAAAAGATTTAATGAGTAGAATGAGAGACAGTCTTGGAGTGGTGAAGGGCTCCAGTGAGGTGGGACATGAGCGTGAGACCGTGGGACATATGCTGGAGTAGAGTAGGATTCTTCCCCAGGGAAATCTGGATGATGGGAGAGACAGCTGTGTAGCAGCTGTGGGGTTGCAAGAAAGGCAAGATCCCACTGTATTTGAGAAGAAATGAGTTACACTCAGCCAGGGAAGTGGATGGTGGGGTTTTGGGGCACGTAATTCCCAAAGCTTGGAGGGAATCCAAAGTTACAATATTGACTGCAGACATTCTCAGTTGTGCAAAAAAGAACCTACCAAAGGTCTCTGGGCCTCTAAGATCAGGTCATGTGAGGTGAACGGCAGGAGAATCTGGGCTCGATGGGCTGTTGCCACCAAGGGACTGCTCACCTCCAAGAGAGAGAGTCAGAGACACCAGTCCTCTGAGGACCCAGGATTTTCACAAAGCCCCTCAGGAGATCAAGCTCTCCAGTCAAGTTCCCACTCAAGGCCACAAGCAGCAGTACTTTAAGTGTCTGCCAGGGCTGAGGAGTGCAAAGCCAGATGGATCCCACCAGGTCATCTCTAACTTCTTCACCCCTGCACCTGCACCTCCACTTGCAGGAACAGTGTGGGCAGCTGGTAGGGTGCTGGGCCTGAGGGAGAAAGAGGGGAAGATAGCACCCTCCCCACCCACCCACACTGGCTTGGTGGAGCCTATCAGCACTAGGTCCAAGGTCAGGGCAAGGTTTCCCCCACAAAATAAATCACAGAGGGGCAGTGTACAGTAAAAGCCATTGTCAGGTCAGTCACAGACATGGGAACTTCTGTTTGTGGGCCTAAGGCCAGCAGCCAGAGGATAATGAAGGGTTCTGAATAACTGACTAGGTAGACGCCCCAATGGGAGAAGGAGACAAGAGAATTTTTCTGGAAAGAAGGAATAGAGAAGTGATGACAATTAACAAGGCCTGCGATTCTCAGACTTGAGCATCATCAGACTCGCAGACTCCTACCCAGGAGAAGGGAATGGGGCTCTGAGCAGCTTAATAGGCTTTTGGAGGAACCATGGCAACATGGAGAGCCTCAGGTTTCACCATCCAGGTCCACAGCCAAAGCAATACCAGCCGAAGTGAAGGTGGCCACTTGTTTAAACACAGATCACTGGGTTTCTAACTCAGTAGGTCTGGGGTGCATTCAAGAATTTGCATGTCAAAACTTCCCAAATGAGACTGAAGCTATTGAGCATGGACCCCACTTTGGGAATGCCCTGTGTGAAAGAACAACAATTAGAGTGTGGTGCAAGGGTGCCTGTCTCATGGCTAGTGATCATATGATCTTGTTTTAAACACTATAGCATAGAGTTTAAGTAGCATGCAGCTTTACATAGAAATTCAGATTAACAAAATACTGCAAAAAAACACACAAACAGATCATAGGCAACATATACTATGATAGGCCCATGGCCCAGAAACAATCTACCTGCTCACTGGGAGAAAGGCCTTTGGAAGTACACAGGACGGCATGGAGCTCATCAGGTAAAGGGCCAGGACAGGATTAGCTGAGGTAATGACTGCCTGAGAAATGAGAATTCTTTCACTTGGTAAATCAGTAATTACAGGCACACCAGGGAAATTAAGTAGAGAAAATTGCACCACATCAGTGTTGCTGCTAGAATCATATATGCCTACAAATAACAAATCAAGAATTTCTCCCCTTCTGGACTCATCAACAAGCCACACATATTGCACACTTGCACAAGGATGTTAAAATGCAGATTTCATGCTAAGCGAAATAAGCCAGGCAGTGAAAGACAAATACCATATGATCTCACCTTTAACAGGAACCTAAACAACAAAACAAACAAGCAAAATATAACCAATGACACTGAAATTGAGAACAGGCTGACAGTCACCAGAGGGGAGAGGGGAGGCAATTTCAGGGGGAAAAGAGGAAGGGTTTACAGGAACAAGTATAAAGGACACATGGACAAAAACTCGGGGGGTAGAAATGGGAGGGAGGTGGGGAGGGCTGGGGTGGTGGGCTGGGATGGGAGTGAAAGACAGAAAACTATACAAGAACAACAATTAAAATAAAAAATAAATAAAATGTTTAAAAAATGCAGATTTCCTCGTCATCAACTATAACATATATGTGCACTCATTTTAAAATGTGACAGGTATTACAGCTCCATAAACCATTGCTTTAAATTTTCTGTAGTGTATGTGTGCATGCATGTGTGTGTATGAGGCAGTTCCCAGTCTCTCTCCCATTGTCTCTCTCCCCAAGAAAAGAAATAATATTGAATAGAAAAATTGGCAATGAACTATTATGGAAATCTAAACACTAACTTTCAGGACCAACTCAGCCTCTCCAAAGCCATGTGGAACTCCCAGTTAAAGGGGTACCAAATTTGCTTTTCTTTGCCACCCCCCTCTCCCCCGCAAACTCCAAGGCTAGAACTCCATGTGAACATAAGGTGAGACCTGATGAGGGAAGACACACGCCCAGCCAGCCTCATTCTGTTGCGGCACCAGAGGCCACTTGGCTGGTCTTCTAAAAGGCAGCAACCTCAAAGTCTGACTCTGCCAGACCAGCCCACCCACCACTCTACACCTGAGGTTTAACCTGTGAGTAATCATGGTGTCCCAGAGTCTGGAGCCCAGGGAGGCACACATCCCAGCATGGGACCCTGCCTCCAGGAGTGGGCTTCCATCTGTCTATCCAGGGTGTGAGCCCTTGCTGGACCCTGAATCTGTCTGGTCTCACAAGCACTCCCAACTCAGCAGGGAGCAGGGCCAGGGGCCCAGAACATCCCAAAGGCCAAAAGACCAGAGAGAGAGAGCTTGCACCAATCTCCAAAGCAAGAATGACTTCTCCATACCAAGCATCTGTGCCAAGAGAGCGAGAGAGAAGAGACAGAGAGAGAGAGAGAGAGAAAGAGAGAGAGAGAGAGAGAGAGAGAGCCTTTCTACCCTGTACTTAAGACAAATACCATATGATCTCACCTTTAACAGGAACCTAATCAACAAAACAAACAAACAAGCAAAGTATAACCAAAGACACTGAAATTGTGAACAGACTGACAGTCACCAGAGGGGAGAGGGGAGGGAAGATCAGGGGAAAAGGGGAAGGGTTTACAGGAACAAGTATAAAGGACACATGGATAAAAACTAGGAGGGTGGAAATGGGAGGGAGGCGGGGAGGGCTGGGGCAGTGGGCTGGGATGGGAGTAAAAGACAGAAAACTGTACAAGAACAACAATTAAAGTAAAAAAAAAAAATTTTTTTTTAAAGCCCTCCTGAAATTCCACATGTGCAGAAAGCCAGTGGAGTGTCCAGCTTTTCCTAAGGTGAGTTAGTTCTGCCATTTTTTGTCAGCTCCCCAGGGTCTTTGACCCTCTTTCCACTGCCATCCTTAGGCAGGGCAAAACTTCCCCAGCCACACACAGGCACACAAGCATCTGTTAGTTTAGGGTGGGGAGTCCAACCCCAGCAGCTCACTCAGGCGCTGTTTGAGCTCCCCCTCTCCTGTCAGGAGTCACTCTGCTGGCACACATTGTTTATAGTTTGCCCCAGGCAGCAACCTTCTCAGCAGGCCCTCCCTTCAGGAGGACTTGGGCTGTTTTATTCTGCCTTGTTATGCAATGTGACTTAAACATTGTGCCTTCTGCTCCATCTTGGGGCACCCTTACCCCCACCCGACCTTTTTACAGGGTTGGGAAGTGGAGTTCCCCTCTTTTCCAGGGAGCTCTGCTCCAACCTACCCCATTACAACCACACTGCTCCACCCTTGGGGCCCTGGGCTTCGAGGACTGCACTGTACCACATTACCTAGTGCTATTTCCCAGGGAAGCACGTAGGGCCTCCCCGACTACAGGCAGCCAACGTCAGTAGCTACCACAGCTCAGAGATATGGCTCTTTTTTCACTCTCTGTCTCCTGCAGAATTCAGCTGCTTTTTAAACTGCCTCACATGCTTACGGAATTGGTTTGGCCCACTTCCATGGCATCCTTGTGGGAAAGGCCAGATTGTTCCAAAGGAGGGTGGCTGCACTGCACTGGTGTGTATAAGTCAGCTGCCACCTGGGGCGAGTTGCAGGCTCAAACGTGGCCACTTCAGTAGTGAGAGAGTTCAATGAAGAGCAAAGTGAGAACAGCTTATGCCCTGTACAGTGCAATGTGTTAGACCCAAGTTAGCCCCCAAAAAGCAGGGAAAAAAGCATCTTTGGAGTCTCCCCCAGCTTCCATTTTTCTCAACTCTTACCATTTTCTTTTAATAAGTAAGACATAGGTAATCACAAAACAAAGAAGAAAAAATTGTACACCTATATTCCACTTACATTATATTTCGACTAAATTATAGTTTACATACAATATTATATTAGTTTCAGGTGTAGTGATTCAAGTTTCTGTATCTGACAAACTGGTCACTGCAAGTCTAGGAAAAATCTGTTACCTTACAAAGTTATGTATTATTGACTGTATTCCCTATGCTGCACATTATATCCCCATGACATTTATTTTATAACTAAAAGTCTGTATCTCTCAACCCCCTTCACCTTTTTCACCCTTTGTCCCACTCTCCTGCCTCTGGCAACCATCAGTTTTGTCTCTTTGCTATGAATCTGCTTCTGTTTTTGTTTTGTTTTTTATATTACACATATAAGTGAAATCACATAATATTTTATTTGTCTTTGTCTGACATTTCACTTAGCATACTATCCTTTAAATCCCTGTTAAAGACAATATTTTATTCTCTTTTTTTTTGTTGAATAATATTCTATTGTATATATATGCTGATCTTCTTTATCCAGTCACCGATTGATAGCCACATAGATTGCTTCCATATCTTGGTTATTGTAAATAATGCTTTAGTGAACGTGGAGGCCCATGTATCTTTTCAAATTAGCATTTTTGTTTTCTTCAGATAAATGCCCGGAAGTAGAATTGCTAGGTCTTATCATAGTTCTATTTTTAATTGTTTGAGCAACCTCCATACTGTTTTGCACAGTGGCTGCACCAGTTGACAATCCCACCAATAGTGAAAGATGTTCCCTTTTCTCCACCTCCTTGACCACACTTGTTATCTCATCTCTTTGATAACAGCCATTCTAACAGATGTGATGTGGTATCTCACTGTGGTTTTGATTTGCATGTCCTTGATGATTAGTGGTGTTGGTTTTGAGTGCCTTTTCATGTACCTGTTGGCTATCTGCATGTCTTCTTTGGTGAAATGTCTGTTTAGGTCCTCTGCCCATCTTTAATCAAATTGTTGGATTTTCTTATGTTGAATTGTATGAGTTGTTTATCTATTTTTGATATTAACCCCTTATCTGATGTGTCATTTGTGAATATCTCCTTCCATTCAGTGGGTTGTCTTTTCATTTTTCTGAATGCTTGTTTTTTCTGTGCAAAATCTTTTTAGTTTGATGTAGCTTAATGTTTTTACTTTTACTTTTGTTCCTTTTGCCCAAAGAAACATACCTCAAAAAAATATTGCTAAGACTAATGTCAAAGAGTTCACTGCCTATGTTTTCATCTAGTTTTATGGTTTCAGATCCTACACTTGACCCTTTAATCTATTTGAGTTTTTGAGTTTTCTACATTGTGTCAGAAAGTAATCTAGTTTCTTTTTTTTTTTTTTTTGCATGTATTTGTCCAGTTTTCCTATCACCATTTATTGAAGAGACTGTGTTTTCCTGATGTATGTCCTCACCTCCTTTACCATAGATTAACTAATCATATAAATGTGAGTTTATTTCTAGGCTTTCAATTCTGTTCCATTGATCTATGTGTCTCTTGTGACAGTAGTAGGCTGTTTTGATTACTATAAGTTTGTATTAAAGTTTGAAATCAGGAAGGGGGATACCTTCAACTTTGTTGTTTCTCTAGATCGCTTTGGCTAATGCAGTCTTTTGTAGTTCTATATAAATTTAAGGATTAATTGTTCTAGTTCTGTGAAAAATACCATTGGTATTTTGATAGGGACTATAATGAATCTGTAGATTGCTTTGGGTAGTATGGTCATTTTACCAATATTAATTCTTCCTATCCATGAGCACAGTATATGCTTCCATTTATTTATGTCATCATCAATGTCTTATAGTTTTCAGAGTATAGATTTTTTAATCACATAGCTTAAATTTATTCCTAGGTATTTTATTCTTTTTGATGCAATTACAAATGTGATTGTTTTCTTGATTTCTCTTTCTGACAGTTTATTGTTAGTATATATAAATGCAACATATTTTTGTATATTATTTTTATGTCCTGCAATTTTACTGAATTCCTTTATGAATACAAATAGTTTTTCTTTTTCTTTTTTGGTAGAGTCTGTAAAGTTTATATATATAGAATCATGCCAGTTTTACTTCCAATTTTTTTGCTATTTTGCTGAAAATTTTTGCATCTAGTTTCATCAGGGGTATTGGACTGTAAATTTCCTTTTCTTGAAATGTCTTTCTCTAGTATTAGGGTAATGCTGGCCTTGTAGAATGACTTCGAAAGTATTTCTTCCTCTCCAGTGTTTTGGAATAGTTTGAGAGGATAGGTATTATTTTTTCTTTAAATATTTGGTTGAATTTTCAAGTCATCTGGTCCAGGATGTCTATGTCTATTCACTGGGAGTTAAAAAAAAAAAAAAAAGATTACTGCTTCAATTTCATTACTAGTAATTACTCTGTTTAGATTTTTCTATTTCTCCTGATTCAGCGTTGGAAGATTGTGCATTTCTATGAATTTATCCATTTATTCTAGGTTATCCAATTAGTTGGATAGTTGGAATGTGATTTTTGTACTATTTTCTTATCCTTAGTATTTCTATGGTGTCAGTTGCCACTTCTCTTTTATTTTGGATTTTATTTATTTGGTCTCTCTGTCTTTCTCACTTTCTCTTTCCATCTCTCTCTCTCTCTCTCTCTCTCTCTCTCTCTGTCTGAATAAAAGTTTGTCAATTTTGTTTACCTTTTTGAAGAATCAGCTCATAGTTTCAGTAATCTTTTTCTGTTGTAGTCTTAGTTTCTATGTTATCTATTTCTGCTCTGGTTTTATCATTTCTTCCCTTCTATTAACTTTGGGATTGGTTCTTCTTTTTCTAGTTCCTCTAGATTTAAGGTTAGACTTTGTTTTAAGGAATTTTTTTGTCTTTTTCTCCAGGCAGGCCTGTATCGTTAAGAAATTTCCCCTTAGAATTGCTTTTGCTGTGTCCTATTGGTTTTGGAGCATTGTTTCCATTTTTATTTGTCTCAAGGTATTTCTTGATGACCTCCTTGATTGCTTCAGCCTCCACATTTGTGTGCTTTTCAGTTTTTGTCTTATAATTAAATTGTGATTTGATGACTTTTTTAATGTTATGTTTTGATTTCTTTCTCTTTATTTTTTGTGCATCTGTTACAGGTTTTTGATTTGTGGTCACCATGAGATTAATATATAATAACATATTCATATAGCAGTCTCTTTTAAGTTGATGGTTGCTTAAGTTCAAATGCATTATAAAAGAACTACATTTTTATCTCCCCCAAACATTTTATGTATTTGATGTCATATT
Source organism: Anoura caudifer (assembly GCA_004027475.1). Lineage (NCBI taxonomy): Eukaryota > Metazoa > Chordata > Mammalia > Chiroptera > Phyllostomidae > Anoura > Anoura caudifer. The sequence goes on along the minus strand of PVKU01017195.1, from coordinate 3,800 downwards.
TACATCTGTGTGTGTATGTATCACTTAACTAATTAGTGTAGACACTGATTTTATTACTTTTGTCCTTTAACCTTCATGTTAGCTTTGTAAGTGGTTGTTCCATGACATTTCTTATACTTTTGCCTTTACCAGTGAGATTTCTTTCTTTTATATATTTTCCTATTTCTAGTTTTGTTCTTCTTTTTTACTACCTGAACCTAGAAGAAGATAAGACAAAACCATAGACTGAAAGCAAGCTGACAGCCCTGGGTTTAGGGTAGGGGCTGCTGTTGAGGGGGTGGGAATGAGCCAAAAGAGAGAGAGAGAGAGAGAGAGAGAGAACTCATGGATATAGATAACAGTGTGGTGATTGTGGGAGAATGGAGTGGGTGGAAGAGAGGGTAGGATGGGGAGATAATGGTGATAAAAAACAAAAGTAATAAAAATAAACATAGGTGTAAATGAAAAAAAGGAAATCCCTTTAACATTTCTTATAATGCTGATTTAGTAGTGATGAATCTGTTCAGTTTTTGCTTCTCTGAGAAACTCTTTATGTCTCCTTCAGTTCTGAGTGATAACCTTGCCAGGTAGGATATGCTTGATTGTAAGGTTCCCTTTCATCACTTTGAATATGTTATGCAACTCCTTCCTGCTTTACATAGTTTCCACTGAAAAATAAGCTGCTAGTCTTATGGGGTTTTTCTTGTTGTGCCTAGTTGTTTTATTCTTGCTGCTTTTAAGATTCACACTTTATCCTTAATTTTAGACACTTTAATTATGATGTGTGAGCCTCTTTGGGTTTATCTTTTTAGGGACTTGCTATGCTTCCCAACTTAGAAGTCTGTTTCCTTTGCTAGGTTAGGAAAGTTTTTAGACACTATATTTTTCAAATAGGTTTTCTTTTTAAACAATACATCTTATTGATATCACAGTTGTCCAAATTTCCCCTCTCTGCCATCCTCTGCCTATTACCCCCATTCCCTCCAGCAATCTCCCCTCTTAATTCATGTCCATGGACCATGCATATAAGTTCTTTGGCTTCTCCATTTCCTATACTATTCTTAACATCCCCTTATCAATTTTGTACCTACCAATTTTGCTTCTTAATCCCTGTACCTTTACCTCAATTTTCTCCTTCCCCTTCCCAGCTGATAACCCTCCATGTGAGCTCCATATCTATGATTCTCTCTCTATTCTAGACATTTGCTTAGTTTGTTTTTGTTTTTTAGATTCAGTTCTTGATAGTTGTAAGTTTGTTCTCATTTTAATGTACATAGTTTTGATATTTTTCTTTTTCTTAAATAAATCCCTTTAACATTTCATGTAATAATGGCTTGGTGATGATGTATTCCTTTAGTTTTTTCTTGTCTGGGAGGCACTTTATGTGCCACTCCATTCTAAATGTTAACTTTACTGAATAGGGTAATCTTGGCTGTTGATCCTTGCTTTTCATCACTTTGAATATTTCTTGCCAGTCCCTTCTTACCTGCTAAATTTCTTTTGAGAAATCAGCTGACAATCTAATCTCTGCTTTTTTGTTGCTGTTTTTAAGATTCTCTCTTTAGGGTTCTGGCCAACATGGAGGCATAGGTAAATATGCTTCACTTTCTCCCAGAAACAAAAGAAGGATTAACAACCAATTTAAAAACAAAAAACAACCAGGACTGCCAGAAAATCAAACTGCATGGAAGTCTGACAACCAAGGAGTTAAAGAAGAAACATTCATCCAGACTGGTAGGAGAGGCAGAGACAGGCAACTGGGGCATAGAGGGTGCATGGCAAGGCAGCAGCTGGCAGCTGACCAGGGCAGGCAAAGAGGCAGCTAGCAGATTGGGATATCTCACATTCAACTGCACATAAGCTGGGAGAAACAACTGGGGAGTGAGATAAACTGCACAACCCAGGTTTCCAGCATGGGGAGATAACTTCAAAACCCTCTAGCTGTAAAAATCTGTGGAGGTTGTGGCTCCTGGAAAAATTCCAAATCTCATAGGAGAGTCCATTGGAGAGGACCACAGGAACTTAGTACATACACGAGCCCACCCACCAGGGAATCAGCATCTAAAAGGGCACAATCTGCTTGTGAGAAGTGAAGGAAGTGACTGAAAGTGAGGTGAGAGCCAAGCAAACTGGAAAGCAGGATTATTCCCTCTATGACCCCTCTCTCACATACAGCACCCCAAGGCAGCAAAGTAGGTGGTCCCTCCCTGGTGAATATCTAAGGCTCTACCCATTACAATGTAACAGGTGTGTCAAGACAAAGAAATATGGCCCAAATGAAAGAAGAGATCAAAATTCCAGAAAAAGAACTAAATGACAAAGAGATAAACAATCTATCAGATGCAGAGTTCAAAATACTGGTAATCAGGATGTTAACAGAAATGAGTGAGTATGGTCACAAAATAAAGGAGAAGTGAAGGCTATATAAACTGAAGTGAGGAAAAATATACAGGTTTTATCTTTTTGGGGACTTGCTATGCTTCCCAACTTAGAAGTCTGCAACAGTGAAGGGAAGGAAATCAGGACTCAAATCAATGATTTGGAACAAAAGGAAGAAATAGACATCTAACCAGAACAGAATGAAGAAACAAGAATTTAAAACAATGAGGAGAGGCTTAGGAACCTCTGGGACAACTTTAAAATCATACATCATCAGAATCATATGGGTGCCAGAAGGAGAAGAGGAAATTGAACATTTATTTGAACAAGTAATGAAGTAAAACTTCCCCAATCTGGCAAAGGAAATAAATTCCCAGGAAGGCCAGGAAGCTCAGGGAGTCCCAAAGAAATTGGATCCAAGGAGGAATGCACCAAGCACGTCATAATTACATTACCCAAGATTAAATATAAGGAAAGAATCTTAAAAGCAGCAAGAGAAAAGGAGAGAGTTACCTATGAAAGAGTTCCCATAAGACTGCCAGCTGATTTCTCAAAAGAAACCATACAGGCTGAAAGGGGCCAGAAAGAAGTATTCCAAACCATGAAAGGCATTGACCTACATCCAAGATTACTCTATCCAGCAAAGCTATCATTTAGGATGTAGGCAATTAAAATGCTTCCCAGATAAGGTAAAGGTAAAGGAGTTTGTCATCACCAAGCCCTTATTATATGAAATGTTAAAGGAACTGTTCTAAAAAATAGAAGATTATCAAAACTATGAAGAGTAAAATGACAATAAACTCACAACTATCAAAAACTAAACCTAAAAAACAAAAACAAACTAAGGAAACAATTAGAACAGAAACAGAATCACAGAAATGCAGATCAAATGCAGGATTATCAGTGAGTAGGGGGATGGAGGGAGAATGGGGGAAATAGTATAGGGAATAAGAAACATAATTTGTAGGCACACAATAGGGGAAGGTTAAGAATGGTATAAGACTGGAGAAGCCAAAGAACTTACATTAACAACCCATCAACATGAACTAAAGGGAAGAGGAATGCTGGAGGGAGGGAGTGTACAGGGTCAGGGTGATAAAGAGGAGGAAAAAAATGTGACAACTGTATAGCATAATAACTAAAATATACTTAAAAAATAAAATTAAAATAAAAATCTAAAAAATTATCTCTTTATCTTTAACTTTTGGCATTTTAACTGATTATGTCTTGGTGTGGTCCTCTTTGGATCCCACTTCTTTGGGATTCCCTGTGCTTCCTGGAATTGTATGTCTATTTCCTTCACCAAATTAGGGAAGTTCTCTTTCATTATTTTTTCAAATAAGTTTTTAGTTTCTTGCTCTTCCTCTTCTCCTTCTGGCACCCCATCAGGAGAGGTCCCAGAGTCTTCTTATACTCTCCTAATTTCTTTTGAATTCTTGTTT
>PVKU01017194.1:0-12198 GCA_004027475.1 Anoura caudifer | reverse complement strand
TTTTCCCAAATATGAAGAATATAAATATATTAAGCATTTTCCCCAAATACTCAGAAATCCTAAAATCAAAATAGCAGTAAAAAGTTGCCACAGCACTCTATGAATGAAGACTGCTGTAAACATCCGTTCAACTTAAATATGCCACTCAGTGGAGTCTGAATTTGCAGCTTATTAGGAAATAGTCAGAAACTATGAAGCCGCTGGGCATTGTTACATGAACAGAGTGACCAAAATAGAACAAAGCATTGTATGTTTTTGTTTCTATTTGTTGATGTATGAGGGGGACCCAACAAATGGAAGTTATCTATTAAAAAGTGTGTATTTTTATTACATGTTTAAACTTCAGTCACCTTCAAAGTACTTTCCATTTGATGCAATACACCTATCGAGATGTTTTTTCCACTGCTCGAAACAGTTTTTGGACTCGTTGATTTTCATGTCTTTTAGAACTTCTGTCATTTTTTCACCTCTCCCATATTGGCAAAACATTTCCCTTTATTTTTTCATCCCATTTCTCTTTTTTCATCCAGTGAGATGAAAACAGAAGTTGCTTTCAGTGAGATTGGGTGAATAGGGAGGGTGGGGCACAAAGGTCATGTCGTTTTTGGTCAAAAACTGCTGAACACTCAGCTCAGTGTAGGCAGGTGCACTCGTAAATCACCCACCATGAAATGGGCAAACATGTTCAAAGAACCTTCAAAGAAATTCACTGAAGCTGAACAGCAGCCTCTCACAACAACACCAGCTGATGCACTGATACAGATGGGTTCCTAGAACACTCACCTAGCAGGGGAAGCCTGTACTACAAGGGGCTCACCCTCCCAAAGATAATTCTGTATTTTTTGGTGTCCCCTCTCATATGTACTCTTAGGCAATACTGAACTTCAAAGGACCACCACACTTGCCCAATAGATTTTGAAAGAAGAAAATAATAAAAAGTCTTTTTTCCCTGAATACCATGCCTCCTTAAAATGTTGAATATAAGATCTAGTGGATATGCAAGCAGGGCACAGCTATGCTACAGTCCATCGTATTGACTTTCAACAGTTTTTCCATTTCATAGACATATCAAACATATTTGGAGGTGGAAGCAGGGCCATAAAAATATCTGGCACATGCAAGGGAATTTGAAAGCTAGCTTTAGGGGCACAGTAAATGAATAAAACATTAGTTATTTCAGTTACTGGATAAAGGGTAACCAATGTCTTATTCTCCCCCAGCACCTATTTTCTCCACTTGACTCGAGGAATAATATCTCTCGAGAATTATTAGCCCTGAGATATTCAAGAAATTTCCTGAGAAATATAGTGACAGTACAGTAATACTTTTCAAATTTCATCCTAAAGACAGAGTTCTATTAGTTGTTGCCATTCACTATGGAATGGACTCCCCTGAATTCCAAATTATTTTGCAGTTAGCATTTTAGCTGCCAGAAGGTAACGTCAAAAAAGACAGACCACTAAATGGAAAAGAAAAGTTAATGAACTAACAAGGGAGCCATTACTCCACAAATCAGGGGAAAGATGGAATGATTTCCAAGGGGGAAATGGATATATCAAAATGTTTTTCCTAGAAACTCAACACACTGGGTTTTAAAGACACTGGGGGAAGGGGAGATGCAATGTCTGATTATACACTACTACCAATGACCCCATAACAATTGCATCACATTGTGTTCCCAAGTAGGAGACAGGCAACAACAACAACAAAAAGTTAAAAAAGAAGATCTATTCTATCAGCTGAATGGCTGTTCTGCCATATGGCACTAGGTGATACAAAACTGATGCCAGTGACTTGGGAGGCCAAGGCAGGGGGCTTTTGGAGGAAGTGTGCATGCCTGACACCTGTCACAGAGCTTGAACACGGAGCTGGCATATTTACAACTAAATTAGAATGATTTAACCTTCATTAGCCCCTACCTGTGTTGATGAAGGTACAGAGAGTAATTTAGAAAATTCTGGGAGGGAGGATGAGGCCTTGATTTTAGACTTGGTGGGATTTTTGAGAGTAGACCAAATACTGCTGTCTCATACTTTCACGCTGTCAGGCTTTCTGCCCAGAATTCCATTTATTTGGAGACTGTGAACCTGAAGTCAAGGATACCTCATGCTCTAGTGTTTTCAGTAGAAAAATAAGATGAACTGTCGATTGAAAGATTTTTTATAAAAATGAACAATCTAGGATTTATGGGGCAAATAAATATTGTGCCAGAACAGCTGGCAAGTGTAAGAGCACAAACTGCTGATATGTTATCTGCAACCTCCCACACGCAAACTGTGAGCTGCAACTCAATAAGTGGATGATTATAGAGGTTATGAGAAAAAGTAGAAATAAACACACTGAAGTTTAAAGGACACCTGGTATGAAAGATACCTTAGTTTCCAACACAGACCTCAGTTTTATGGGAGGAAGCTTGAGGTAGTGGTTAGAAGGGTAGGCTGTAAAGATAGATAGATGGCCTGGGTTTTTAATTTCATGCAATCGGTTATGGGCTGTGGAACGGGAACAAGCCACTAAATCTCTCTAAGCCTCAGTTTCCTCTCTATACAAAAGATTTACCCAGTTGCCTGCCTCAGAGGATTATTAGAGAGAAAAAAAGAGTTACTCATCCCAAAACACTCAGTGACTGTACTCAACACATAATGTGGGCTTAATAAATGTTATATATTAATATTCTCATTAATGGTGCCTATGATCTTGCATATTCTGATTTATGATGCTACTGACTATTTTCTTGTCCCAAGTACTATATCTTTCAATTGAAGGCAGAACAGCAGCATCTACTAAAGTTGGAGCCCTTGGGGAATAGTTCTAGAATATACTATGGTTTTAGACTTGTTAACTTTCCAGGTGGAAATATTTGTATACAGAAAAATAATCAGATTCATGAAATGGTTTAAACAACCTTACTTCTGGGGGCTAATGCAAATAGATAGAACTTTCATATGCTTTTGAGTCATCTACACATGAAAAGGGACAGTTGAGGAGCTAATCTGGTTTACTCAGTTTCATTAACCTTTGTGTGTGGCCCCACTGGCGTCATGCTTTCTCCTGGGTCTGCGCGGAATTGCACTGCTGACTTCAACTTTTATGAAAGGAAGAAACCTTCTGTTAAGAAAATGCAAGTTATGTCATTAACTTAACAAGTGCTCTGAAAAAATTTACATAGATCCATATATACACTGATTAACTTAATAAAGCATATTAAGAAAACCATATCTAGTGATCTAGTGATCAAAGCCCCATGAGTCCAGTGTACCCAACTGTATTGCTTACCAGTGCCCAGCCCACAGCCTGCTCGATAGTAACTCATAAATCACTGACTTATCTGTGTGTGTGCATGTGATAATTAGACTCCATGCAGAAAGTCCAATTCATCATACTTATGATATGCTCCACTAATAATAGTTACTATTTTGATGAAACACCTTATGCCAGATGCTTTAGAGATACTATTCCTAATCTATTTTTACAGAAGAAAACAATTAAAGGTCAAATGGGTAAGTGCTGGTTGAGTTCAAGGCTGCATAACTAGTAGGAGCCAGAATCAGATATGAAACTCAACATCCCAATCTCTGTTCATCATCCCATGATACTCTCCAACTCATTCATGTTTCAGCTCCTCTGCACCAAGAGAGGTGGCATGAGTTAAAGTGTACATCATTATCTCTTCTATACTTTCTTTCTGGCCCTATGAGAACATTAGTTATGCAATAGGGAGTACTAATTATTCGCTTTGCCTCCCCCATCAAATAAAGATTTATGCTACCATGTAGCATAGATAACTCTCTTTTAATGAATTTTTTTATTCAATGAGTTACAAGGAATAATTTTTCTATTTATTATGCACTTGGTTTAACTATTTTTGCAAAGCCCTTCACTCAGCTGTGTTAGTTTTGCCAAAATGGTTAAACATTGCTATTTACAAATTCCATTTCAACATTCACCCTGAAAGGCAAGGGTTTTCAGCTGTAATGGGTCTTTGTTTTCATAATCTTTTATCTCTCTAAGGAATTATTAATAAACCATTATTTCTCTCTGTTGGAAAAAGGCCAGTATTCTTTTGATATGCATATCTAAACATTCTTGGGTTTAATATGTAAGTAAGATGGGTTTTATGCCTATGAGGAAATTTGAAACTCAGTGGCACAGAAACCCATCTGCAGTCTTGTCCAAAGGGGATTCTTTTAGGTGCCTGTTAAGCCTGAATCAGACAATAAAATCTTCATTCATTTTTGGTCACAGCAAACACTAAATTGAAGTCCATTTTCTGAAAATAGTCACATACAGTTAAAATTCTTACAGTGAGATATAACATCCAATAAAACTGAAACTTTTCTGGAAAAGTGTCTGTTACCTTAAATATATAAAACATAATAACAGTTCCTCAATATAAATATTAACAAGTTAGTGATCCCCCATGAGATAAACTAGATATGCAATGGACTGGCTTTAATTTATATATATATATGATATATATGTAATATATATTATATATAATTATAACATATGTAATACCATTATTGAAAACTTAAATACAGGAAGTACATTATAACATGAGTTCAAAAATAGTAATAGTAATGATCATATCTTCAATTTATTGGCAACTTATTGTTTGACAAGTTCCTATGCTGAGCAATTTATGTACATTAACTCATTTATCTATAGCTTTATTCCACAAAGCAAATATTACTAATATTCCCAATGTAATCTGTTTTGGATAAAAACAGGTTAGGGTCAGCAAGGTAAAGCAACTTCTCTCAAGTGTCGGAGTTAGTGTGAGACACTTACCTGCCTCTAACACAGGACCCATAAACCCTGAATCTACATTCATTAGTAAGTGGTACAGCTCCATGGTTTAGCTTCCAACCCCAGCACTAAGGCAGGTGCTAATTCCTAAATTTTCAGCAGTGTTCAGGTAAATGAGAAAAATAAGCATAAGAAGGAAACATTTCAAAAAGCTAAACTTTTTCAATTATAAAGCATATTCTGTGTTCATGTTTATTTTCTTTTGGAAATATCGGTGATGTTATCTGGTAATCTAGTTTCATTTCAAAAACTACGCATATGTGAAAAATTAAAACATTGGCAAACAAATGCCATTCACATTAAACAAACAAACAAACAAACAAACACACTTGCAGGAGTTAAAAGGGAAAAGGATCTTCAAGGCACTTCTGCACACTGGACAGGCCTGAGCTGTTGTCTGCAGGAGGGATCCCTTAAGGGTACTCAAGGGTGACAGCATTGAAGACCAGGAGAGGAACGAAACAACCACATAAGCAATGGCCTGGATGTGGGAAAAAGGCAACAATTGTGAGGAATTAAATAATTTGGAAAATTCAGAGAAATAGAAAACTCTAAGGAAGTCCATGCTGTATTCTTTGGAGACAGACAGAGTGGGTTGACTATTATCTTGCTTTTGAACATGTCGAGTTTGGGGTGAAGGATTTGGGTGGGAATATATCTGGCAAGCAATGAAGGAAAACTGGCTTTCAGATCAGATAAAAACTGCATTATTCAAGGTAAGCAGTGTGGTCAGTCTTCACAGCAGGTGGAGGTGTAAGGGATAGTTAATCTCTGCCTTGAAACATGTCTCTGCTTCATCTCCTCCTTAGAGATTTAATTTAGGTGAAATTGTCACTACTGCATTAGCTTTGGGTAGAGCACATCCTTCCTTTCACATTCTGGCCTGAGACAATGCACATTCATTCTTTTAATTTTCAATTCAGAATTGAGATCAGGCTGGTATATTCTTCAAAGACTAAAGGCTCAGGGTAACAAAATGGAAATTAACACAAAATACATAGCATATAATTAGATCAATGACTTTTCAACCTCTTTCGGGCAGCTTTGGGAATCTGACAAATTTCTTCATATAACACAATTTTGCACTGCCAAGGAGAAACTCCTCCAGCATACCTAGACTCCTCAAATGCCAAGCCCAGGAGAGAAAAAGAGACTTGAGCATGGGAAGGAACTCCTTCTTCGGCTGTTTAAGGCCCATTTTTATCTGTATATGTTTGGCCTGGGGAATGTACATTCCCTTCAGTAATATTCAACCTGCCTCTCTCCTCTGAAATAGGGGTTGAGTCTTAGTTTATGGCTCCCAAAGGTCAACCATATAAAATACAACACAATAAATTTAACATAGGTACAAGAGATGCACATGTGCAGTACAAGAGTATATTATCTTTACAAAAATAACCTTCAATAATACAGGACTTCATGACCCCCTACCTCACCATCACAAAGGCCATATCAACTAATGTCACATGCAAATTAACGCCAATCCCAAAATCTGCTTTTAGGACCCTGGCTAATATTATTGGTTTGTGCTGAAATTTTTATTGAGGGAGCAAGAAAGGAGAGGTTATACTGACAAATACATGCAGCAAAGATTTCTTAAAAGCCTTCTTTACCCATGTGTCTCTCCCCAAAACGTTACACATCATAGCATTTGTTGGAATCCGTTGAAACTTTAGTCCCTGATCCTTTTGTCTTTCTGCTCATACCCCAATATTCTCTTTCTTCACTCAAGCTCCTTCCTCCACCCTCACTTTTTCTTTCCTAGTGGTGTCTCCATGCTCTTCCCCCTGAAGACAGAGTTATTCATTTCCTTCTGAAGACAGGCAGCCAGAGGAGCTGCACACTAGACTATTTGGAGGGACACACAGAAAACACTTGGGTCAAGATGAATTCCATGCAAATGGGAACTATATTTGCTTTTACTTTCACCCATATTCTGAATATCTCATGGTGCCTGACACTTGATAAATTCTCAAGCCTCTTTGTTGACTAAACAAATAAAGAAGTTCGATTGGATTTCAATTGGAGTTTAGCATTAGAAACACTAAGTTAGAGCAGATCACTGAGTGTCAGAATGCTAAAGCAGGACTTCTGTCCAAGATGGAGGCATAGGTAGATATACTTCACCTCCTCCCACAACTGAAATAAGGACAACAACAAATTTAAAAGCAAAAAATAACCAGAACTGTCAGAAAATTGAACTGTATGGAAGTCCAACAACCAAGTACTTAAAGAAGAAACATTCATCCAGACTGGTAGGAGGGGTGGAGATGGGCAGCCTGGCAGAGAGGATCCTCAGCAAGGCAGCAGCTGGAGGACTGAATGAGGTGGCAGCTGGGAGAGCTGATGGTCCCACATTTGCATGCAGATAAACTGAGAGGAACAATTGGACAGCCAGACAGACCACCCAACCCAGGAACCCAGCTCAGGGAACTAAAGCCTCAAAACCTCCAGCTGTTAAAACCTGTGGTGGTTGTAGCAGTGGGAGAAACTCACAACCTCACAGGAGAGTTTGTGGGAGAGACACACAGGATTCTAGAACATATACAAGCCCACCCACCCATGAATCAGCACCAGAAGGAACCAATTTGCTTGTGGGTAGCGGGGCAAGTGACTGAAAGCAGGGTGAGAGCCAAGCAAGTGGCACTGTTCCCTCTCTGACCCCTCCCCCACATACAGCAACACAAAGCTGTGACCTGGGTTGCTTTGCCCTGGTGAATACCTAAGGCTCCGCCTCTTACAACATAACAGGCATGCCAAGACACAAAAATTTGGCCCAAATGAAAGAATATATCAAAACTCCCAAAAAAGAACTAAGCAATAAGGAGATAGCCAACCTATCAGATGCAGAGTTCAAAACACTGGTAATCAGGATGCTCACCTAAATGGTGGATTATGGTCACAAAATAGAGGAAGAAGTCAAGGCTATGCAAAGTGAAATAAAAAATATATACAGGGAACCAACAATGAAGGGAAGGAAACCCGGACTCACAGCAACAGTTTGGAGGAAAAGGAAAAAATAAACATTCAACCAGAACATAACGAAGAGACAAAAATTCAAATAAATGAGCAGAGGCTTAGGAACCTCCAAAACAACTTTCATTGGTCCGATATCCAAATCTTAGGGATCCAGAAGGAGAAGAGGAAGAGTAAGAAATTGAACTTATTTGAAAACATAATGAAAGAGAACTTCCCCAATCTGGCAAAGAAAATAGACTTCCAGGAAGTCAAGGAAGCTCAGAGAGTTCCAAAAAACTTGGACCCAATGAAGCACACAGCAAGACACATTATAATTACCAAAGGTTGAAGATAATGAGAGAATCTTAAAAGCAGCAAGAGAAAAAGGAGACAGTTACCTACAAAGGACTTCCCATAAGACTATCAGATGAATTCTTAAAAGAAACCTTGCAGGCAGGAAGGGGCTGGAAAGAAGTATTTGAAGTCATGAAAGGCAAGGACCTACATCCAAGATTGCTCTATTCAGTAAAGCTATCATTTAGAAAGGAAGGGCAGATAAAGTGCTTCCCAGATAAGGTCAAATTAGAGGAGTTAATCGTCACCAACCCCTTATATGAAATATTAAAGGGAGTTATCTAAGAAAAAGAAGATGATCAAAACTATGAACAGTAAAATGAGAACAAACTCACAACTAACAACAACTGAAGCTAAAAAAACAACCATAAAGATAAACAAACAGCGAATTACTACAATAGGAACTGAACCACATAAATGGAGATCACATGGAGAGTTATCAGTGGAGAGGGAACTAGGGGAAAAATGGGAGAAAAGGTTCAGGGAAAAAGAAGCATAAATGATGGGTACAAGATAGACCAGGGGAGGTTAAGAATAGTATGGGAAATGGAGAAGCCAAAGAACTTATATGTACGACCCATAGACATGAACTAAGGTGGTGGAATGTTGGTTGGAGGGGGTGTGCAGGACAGAGGGGAATAGAGGAGAGAAATAAAAAGGAACTACTGTAATAGCATAATCAATAAAATATTTTTACAAAAAGAATGCTAAAGCATCATATACAGTACAATGTATGAAGCCCTCTCTGGTATTACTAACATGTTATAACTAAAGAAAGATTATCAGAAGAAAGATATGTAGGAATAGAACACTAGATGAGCTAGAATCTTGGAGAGAAAATAAAAGGTATTTTAATGACAGGTTAGCAGTGAGAAAATAATTTAAATAAGAAAAGACCATAAGGAGAAACAAGAATGTGATATTGTGAATCCAGGTGAAGAGAATTAAAGAAGAAACGTTCAAGGTTAACAGCCTACCACTAAAGAAAACCGGGATGGCATAATCCTTCACATTAGTGTGTAATTTAATCAAAAGGAAGAACTTCCTTATAACCTTCATAATCAGTTTCTTGATCTTGTGTGCTTGACGAAGAGATTAGTAGCATTGCTTAATTAGTATCTAAAACTTCTGGCTGATGAAGGAAAAACAACAAAAAATAATCTGGCTTTATCCATAGCACTGAGGACTGCGTTATTTCATGTACATGTGTGACTCTAGTTCCTTTCCAGGTTAGCCTGGAAGAGTTGTTTTCAAGAAAGGAACAAATGAATCCTTGAAAGTCCAGACCTATTCCAGTTGTGAATCTACATTTTATTTTTATTTATTTTCGATTTTATTATTATTTTTTTTTAAATGCTTACCCAAGGACATGTTTAGCTTATTGACTTTAGAGGGAGGAGAAGGGAGGGAGAAAGAGAGGGAGAAAAACATTGATCTGTTGTCTTTTGTGGGTACCTCAACCAGGACTAAACCCACAATATTTCAGTTTGTGGAACAATGCCCAACCAACTGAACCACGCTGGCCAGGGCATGAATCTAAGTTTTAATAGATGCTACTGTGAATTGACCTTATAAAGTTCTAGCATCCAGTTTGTTGGGGACAAATCTCATTAATAGTAATAATTAACCTACATTATGGACTAATCACCTGTGAAATTTCAACTGAACTTCTGTTTTTAAAAGCATAAGAACATTTTAACCAAACAAGACCTTTGTGTCATCACTCCATAGCTTTAAATGATTAGCTATTTACCAGTTTTTAGAAAAACTTATTTCTAAAAGAATGCTTAAGTGAACAAAATACATGAAATATTATATCTCATTTCATAAAATTATATGCCTGGTATTACAGTTAATGTACACGGAGTGAGAAGAGCTGAAGAGCTGAACTGTGTGCCTTGAGTGTGAGAGCAGTGGATTTGCTAAAGGGACCCAGGAAGGAATTTCGGAAGCTCTGTTCTACCAGACTCTGCTAGGAATAGAGAATAAACAATTCTATTTACCTTTTTTTTCCCTTTTGAATTATTCTTAGCCACAACTTTAAAATTAGTGGTACCTATGGCTATTATATACTATATTAATTTTTTCAAAATGAATGTCACAATAGTGATTCTCAAGTAACCTCATGTATATGCAATCTACATGATGCAATCTACAATTACTCAATAGAAGAAAACAACTCAACACATGGATTATCAATAATAGGTTCTTGGAATTATCTCCTTATAGCAACTATGTATTTGTAGATACAGTGTTTATGGTGCATAGCAGGCTTGGACAACTTTCTTAAAATTGCTCTGTTAACTTTTTGAAAGATTTAAACTTTATTTGTTAAGCAGTGAGATAAATTTCCTTATAGAAGAGAGGAAAAAAAACAAATTTATTCAAAATAAAAAAAAAGAGATGAGAGAGAGGCTCCATGTCTACTTACTATTTTTCTCCACTCTTGCCTCAAATAGTTTCATGAAATACAGAAAACATTAAAAACCTCTCAGATATACTCTTTCTCCAAATTAAAAGGATTAGAAAAAACAGAGACCATTGACTGGTTTACTAATAAACCTTTTGCAATTTTCCAAATGCCTGTCAAGATTGAGACCAAATTCTTTCCAACCCTGAAACATTTTTTTTTTGCAGAGTAACACTAATAAAGAATGCATAAAAAGCCATTTCTTCCCCCAAATCACAGGATTATGCAAATCTACTTTCTTAGCTCCTGACCTGAGATTTGGGTTTAGACCCATCTTCACTTGGATATGAAATACTGGTCTATGGATTTCTTACTATCAACATGTTGGAAAGTATTCTAAGGAATATAAATAAATAAATATTTCCAAATGCATTATATATTTGCTGTGGATATCATGGATTAGTGCTGAAATTGCATTTCATGTTCTTTCTAGCATACTTTCTTACAATGTCAAGGTGAGAAAGCTATAAACAACATTTCCAAGACTTCTTTGTAGCTAGATTTTCAGAGATAATTTAAATTTCTCCAATTGCAACACTTCTGATAGATTTAGAAAGGAAAAGAGAGACTAGAGGCATTTTGTTGCTTGGCAGCAGAGTTAGCAAAGGTCCCAGTGTTCGATCACTAGCTTCATGGATGTTGTGAAGGAGGGTGAGAAAATTCCTCTATTTGGAATAGTCTTATATCAGATATACCATGGTTCAGGACCAGTCAGCAGCAACAAAAACTTCCTGAATATAGCATCTAGGGGATCCATAGAAGAGGCACTACTTCTTCTGGTGTGGTAGTTTAATAATTTGTGTTTGGGTGTTCTTACTTCAAATAAAGTCTAAAATCTATTCTTTCAACCTATGCATGGGTTTTGTAAGCCCTCATTTCCCTTTTCATAAAGCCCTTTGTGTTTACAAAAGCTATAGTAGATTCTCTTGTCTGCTACTGAATCTGGACCAATAAAATAAAGGTTAAAAATGTCCTACATTTAGTACAGCATAGGGGATATCATCACCAATACTGTAATATCTTTGTAGAGTGACAGATGGTAACCAGATTAACAGTGGATCATTTCATAATGTATAAAAATATCAAAACACTTTGTTGTAAACCTAAAACTAATGTAATATATGTCAACTACAATTGAATTTAGAAAGATAGTACCTTCAGATTAAAATTAATACATTCCTTTAAATTTTTTCTGTTCTGTTTCTAGCACCTTGAGCTTTGATGAAGAAGTGGCCATTTCTACTCAGAAATTGGTTGGTTTAATTAGAGAATCAATTTGAAATAGTCTTCGGGGACTTGGTGAACTAAGGCCCTGCCTAAACTGGCAATCTGGTCATTTGATCAATATCCAAAGTTTTCTGGTGTGCAGACTTAAGTTTGTCCCCCTAATTTTTTTAATGTAATTTTAAAAATTGTTGTTCAAGTACAGTTGTCTCCACTTCCCCCCACCATTCCCCCCCATCCCATGCACCCCCACCTCCCATCCTCAATCCTACCTCCTTTGGCTTTTTCCATGTGTTAGGAACCACCCTGCCTGGTTTCAGAAGCTGTAACCCGCCCCCCCCAACCATGGCTAAGGCTGAGTAACAGACCTGGGGACCCTAAGC
>PVKU01017193.1:0-12197 GCA_004027475.1 Anoura caudifer | reverse complement strand
CATTTCCCACACTATTCTTGCCCTCCCCCTGTCTATTTTCTACCTACTGCCCATGCTACTTATTCTCTGTACCTTTTCCCCCTCTCTCCTCCTCCCACACCCCTGTTGCTAACTCTCCATGTGATCTCCGTTTCTGTGTTTCTGCTCCTGTTCTAGGCATTTGCTTAGCTTGCTTTTGTTTTAGGTGTGGTTGTTAATATCTGTGAGTTTGCTGTCTTTTTACCGTTCATATTTTTTTCTTCTTTTTCTTAGATAAGTCCCTTTAACATTTCATATAATAAGGACTTGGTGATGATGAACTCCTTGAACTTGACCTTATCTGAGAAGCACTTTATCTTCCCTTCCATTCTAAATGACAGCTTTGCTGGATAGAGCAATCTTGGAATTAGGTCCTTGTCTTTCATGATTTGGAATACCTCTTTCCAGCCCCTTCTTGCCTGTAAGGTCTCTTTTGAGAAATCAGCTGACAGTCTGATGGGAACTCCTTTGTAGGTAACTATCCCCTTATCTCTTGCTGCTTCTAGAATTCTCTCCTTCATTTTAATCTTAGCTAATGTAATGATGATGTGCCTTGGTGTGTTCCTCCTTGGGTCCAACTTCTTTGGGACTCTCTGAGCTTCCTGGACTTCCTGGAAGTCTATTTCCTTCACCAGACTGGGGAAGTTCTCCTTTACTATTTGTTCAAATAACTTTTCCACTTGTTGCTCTTCCTCTTCCCCTTCTGGTGCCCCTATAATTCGGATGATGGGATGTTTAAAAATGTCCTGGAGGTTCCTAAGCCTCTCCTCATTTTTTTTTGAATTCTTGTTTCTTCCTTGTTTTCTGTTTGGTTGCTTCTTTCTTCCTTCTGGTCCACTCCATTGATCTGAGTCCCAGTTTTCCTCCCATATCTATTGGTTCCCTGTGCATTTTTCTTCATTTCATTTATTGTAGCTTTCATTTGTTCCTCTAATTTGTGAGCAAAATCAACCAATTCTGATCACCAGGGCTTTGAACTGTGCATCTGATAGGTTGGCTATCTCTTCATCACTTAGATGAATTGGCTCTGGGGCTTTGATTTGTTCTCTGGTTTGAGCCATTTTTGTTTTGTTTTTTGGTTTTTGTTTTTTTTTTGGTCTAGTCTTGGCTGTTATGTAGTGAAGGGTGGAGCCTTAGGTGTTCCCCAGGGCGGGGCAGCCCAGTCACTGGGTAGTGATGCGGTATGTGGGGGTGGGGTCCAAGAGGGAACAATGGCGCTTGCTCTGCTCTTTCTCAGATTCCAGTCCCTTCCGCCATTTCCCCTTCACCTGGATTATCTACACGCGAATGTGGGACCACCTGGTGAGCCAGCCGCCTTGCACGGCCTCACTGGGTCTGCACAGTTGCCACCCCGTGCCCAGGGTTCTCTAGCCACAGCCTGTGCACCTGGGGTCTGCTAGCTGCCGCCTGTGCACCTGGGATCTGCCAGCCGCTGCTGCCTGAGTGCCCGGTCTGCACCTCCACTTTTTCCTGCCATGACTCTGCCCCTCTTACCGGTTTGGATGAATGGTTATTGGGCTTCCGCACAGTTCAATTTCCTATCAGTTCTGGTTGTTTTCTTGTTTCTAAATCTTTGTTGTCCTTAATTTTGGTTGTGAGAGGAGGCACAGTGTGTCCACCTACACCTCCATCTTGGCCGGAAGTCAGAAAATTTTACTTAAGGTAAAAAGTTATAAGTCTAGCAAGCAATGTGTATATTAAAGCTTTTGTTCCAAAAACTACAGATAAGCTCCATCCTGGCTCCTGGGAAAACAGCCAACCTCCTGGGGCACTGCTAAAGACCACCACCTGGGGACAACTGGGGCATCTGGGCCCTTGTGTTTCAGGGAGAGACAGACAACCACCGCCCATGGGAACACCTAACTGCCCAGGACAGGAATGTTGCAGCTTCTTTCACCTAATCCTCCCTGAATCTCAAAGCCCTCACCACACCTTGTTTAATCCCCTACCCCAGTCATAAAAATGTTGGCCTGGAAAGAGAAGACAAGATGGTCTGTTAGGGTATGAACCCGCCATCTTCTCAGATCACCGGCCATCTGAATAAAGCACACATAAAGATTCAGTCTCTGTCATTGCTCATTGGGCTTGGTAGTGACAGGCAGCCCAAAGGCCGGTGTCTTTTCCAGTTACATATCTATATATTTTGATCTAGATCTATACATCCACCATAGCTCACTGTGGTTCCCCCCACAGTACCAGACTTAGAACCTGAGAAAGTATTATTTCTTAGGATTAAAGGCTAGACCTTGGAAATGAGAACTTTCTCACTGCACCCCAGTCAAGTCTGGGACCTGATTACTACATGTTTGTGTGGTTGGAATTCTGAGAGCCTCCAGCCCTTCTTTTAGACCCCTTCTCTGCCTTTTTTCCCTCCAGCATTAAGAGTCTTAATGATATTTTTGCTGCTGAGAACACCTGAGGAGCCCAAGGGATTTTGATCAAGGCATTTCTTTCCCAAATCCCCAGGTAAGAAACTTGATTTGTTCTGTGTCATTTCTCCTCCTGATCCTGAGAGGAGGCAGAGAAGCTAGTCCACTGGAATAAGTCCCTATCAGATTGAAAACTGCCAG
Source organism: Anoura caudifer (assembly GCA_004027475.1). NCBI lineage: Eukaryota > Metazoa > Chordata > Mammalia > Chiroptera > Phyllostomidae > Anoura > Anoura caudifer. The sequence continues at coordinate 9,609 of PVKU01017193.1, read as the reverse complement.
CTGTTGAAATCAACAAATGGACTAGGGTGGTGGGCTAACGGGCCTTCCTGACTAACATGTCTCGTGTGAATGAAGGGCTCCCTGGGGTTTGGGCTCATTTCCAACCTGGGAGGATGACAGCTTGAGAGTTTAATTCATTCTCTCTTCACCTCTGGAAGCTGGTACTTCAAAGGCCTGTGTTTTCTCTGCACAGAGATTAAAATCACACTTCTTTACTTGGGTAGATTTTTTACATATACATATGCTTACGTATTTTTATATGTGCAAACACAAACTCTCACTGTTGTGTTTGCTGTGCATGTGAGTGTGTGTGAGTGTTTGGAAACTGAATCTACTTCTCAGCATGTCTCTCTACCAGCCAACCACAGAGTCCACTGCTATACATTGAACATCTATAATCACATTGTTCTATAATTCCCAATTTTATCTTTGTTCTAAGAGGCACAGTTTAACTTAATAACTGAGAGACTGTGAAGGAAAAGATTAATTTGGAAAATCACTAAAAGAGCCTAAGTCCCGCTGCCTTCCACAGGTGGCCCTCACACTGCCACTCACACAGGCAGCAGTGTGAGTCCCTCACTCCGCACACCCTCCTGCTCCTCAGACATTGTGGCCACTTCAGATGGCCCATTCTGCTTTCAACGTCCTCTGTTCCCTTCGCCAGGCAGAAGGCAGCACAAATCCCAGTGCAAAGTTGTTTCATTTATGCAAATGTGCCTGCCCTCACCTGTGATTGAATCTCCCTTTCAGCTCTTCTCCAGGGTTAGGGAGTGATTTCAGTCACTGCCCATGGAAGACACAGCCCAGAAACCGCATCTTCAAACCTGATGCTGTATCACCTGAGGTCTAAACTGGGGGTCTCATCTGGATCTGAATGATTTTATAGACCATGAATACATCTATGTCTGTACGTTAGTTGGAGAAGAAAAATTGGAAAAGCCTATTTCCAATCAATCAAATTGTATAATTTTTGCTTATTTATCAATTCTTTAATTAAATGCTATCTGATCATACTCTACATTTAAGGCACTGTTTTTGTTGCTGTTGTGTATTTTAGAACACATGAAGCAAATGGATGTAGCTAGGAGGTTGCATAAGCACGAATGAAATTTTTGATTGAGCTGGAATTCGCATGTCTGCTCCTGGCCCTTTCCAGGTTGTCACTGGAGGAGCTGTCCCCAGTCACTGTGCAGGAATTGCAGCATATACCACAGGACATTCGCTCAGTTTTAATTAGCAGACCGTCTTGTCATTCTTTTAAATTGCACTAGTATATCTTAATCCAGCAATTAGATTATTTAGTACAGTGTAACAATTAAAAGTCCCAGTTTAATTTAGGATAAATACATTTCTCCCCCATGCTGGAGAGTTTTGCAAGCAGGAATGAGTTTGGTGTTCCTTCTTCCTCATGTTCCAGTGGGGGTGGGTTCAGAGACAGGGAGGAAGAGGAAAAGGCGGGAAATGTCAATGGAAATAAAATGTGTTTTCTGGGCTTGGTTGATGCTCAAAGCAGAGCTTCCCTTTTGTGTGAGGTTTTGTAGGGTCTTCAGATTCCCTCAGGGCCTAAGTCTGGTGCGTGGGAAACACTGAAGCATCCTTTGTGCCCACAAACTCTGTGTGTGCATATATACAGGGGATACCACTCGGCCATAAGAAAGGATGAGATGTGGCCATTTGTGACAACATAGATGGACCTGAGAATGTTAGGCTAAATGAAGTGAGTCAGTCAGAAAAAGTAAAGAACCACAAGATTTCACTCATGTGTAGGATGTAAAACTGAAATTCGTGGACATAGACAGCAGTGTGGTGGTTACCAGAGGGAAGGGGATGAGGTGGGGGGTGGAGAAGCCCTAATGTATGGAGACAGAGATGGCTTGAATTTGGGAGGTGGGCACACAGTGCAGTTTACAAATCTTGTGTTATAGAAATGTACACTTGAAATTTGTATGACCCTATTAACCACTGTCACCCCAATAAATCTAATTAAAAAATTAAAAAATAGAAATTAAAAATCTCTAGGCATGTAGACCATTCCCAACACAGCTGCCCTTTCCAGGATCTGCCATCAACTAGACCACCCCCACCCGCCCTCTGGGCTTCCTGATGGGCACCAGAAACACGTTTCATTGTCATCTACCACCTAACTTTATGGCAGGTAAGGCACACTCTTAGGTCCCCTAGAAAATAACTTCACTAGGTTCCAGGCAATTAACTTAATCTCTTTTCTATATGCTTTGGGGGTAGAAGTAGAATTAAGAGTAAACAGCAGCCCTGGCTGGTTTAGCTCAGTGGATTGAGCGCGGGCCTGTGAACCAAAGGATCACAGTTTGATTCCCAGTCAGGGCACGCGCCTGGGTTGCAGGCCAGTTCCTGGCAAGAGACGCATGAGAGGCAACCATAAATTGATATTTCTCTCCCTCTCTCCCTCTCTCCTTCCCCTCTAAAGATAAATAAATAAAATGTTTAAAAAAAGAGTAAACAGCAGATGTATCCAAAGGTATCACAAATCTGCTCCCCCTGTATCTCTGACCACCTTTCAGTCAGTGGAGAGAGAATAATAAGCACATTTTTCCTTTGGCAAATTCTACGAAGGAGGTAAAGACAGCTTACAAGTCCGCAGATATAGCTGCAGTGATGGCCCCTCATGTGAAACTGAGGAAAGAAGATACACATTAAGCAAACATTATGTAGTAAGAAGTACCAATTGCAGCCATCGTGCATCAGTAGCCACGAAGAATAACTATATTGCAGTAAAATAAATGAACACATGTCCAGCAATATCAGCTGTTCCTCGGTCCAGTTTCTTCCAGGGAGATGGAGAAAGCTGAGCATGTCACTTGGCTTTTCTTCGAATAAGCTTTACACAGGGGTCTCTCTGGTAAGGAACAAACCTGCATTTCTTTCAACTCTTTTAAAGCTACCTGCTTTTTGTTCCAGGAGTAAACATGGTGTTTGGGGCATCAGTTTATTCTGTGCTCTACCGAAGCATCAGCACTCCAATCTCAGTGAGTTTCTCAAAGACACCTGCTGTTGTGGGCTTGACGTCACATACAACTGCCTAGCGCTGAAGATTATTCTTTCAGAGAAAGTAGTTGGCCTTCTAGGAGACATTTCGGGGCTGGAGTTTTAAGCACTGACCATGTCCGGACCCCAGTGTGGCGGCTCCTGCCTCTGCTCTCTGGGTCTGTGCAGCATCATTTGAAATTTTCATACGTTGAGCAAGATCTGTGCTCATTTCTGAAGATGGTTAAACACGTGTATACTACAGTCCTCTTTCACACTTACTCTATTCTAATGGGTATAGTGGAGGGTGAGAAATTGGCAACTTGAAATGGTTTATTTAATGTATTTGGTTAGTGCTCAGGGCCAGGGAGCTGGGTCCTAACACGCAAACCACTCATAGTCGAGAAATTAAGAAGTTAAGACAAGAAATGTGCAGATAAGAAAAAATGTGAACACTGAATCACTAGACCTGCCAACTGACTGTATTAGGATGAAGAAAGTGGTAGAAAATAATTTTAACAAGTGATTAAATAATTAAGATTTTAAGTCTGCATGTCCTGAACAAATGAAAATTTTCATAAAGACTCAGAAGCCACGAGGAGAAGGTGGCTCTCAGTGGCATTGAATTTAGCATGGGCCCAGGGGGGCGTGTAAGAGGACACCTGTGGGGCGACTACAGCAGAACTGGAGAAATGGCACCTACCGGTACAGGAGGAGTGGTTGAAGCAATAGGTGTTTTAGGAAAACCAAGAGTGATGATAAGGAATAACAACATATTTTGGATTTCTGGGGTTGCTTTTGAACTTTGAAACTCCTAAGGTAGAAGAAAGGTGAGAAATAGCCCAGAGGATTATAGTTTTACTAAAATCCTTTTTAGTACATTTTTTCTCCCTCACCAATTAAAAAATACTACTAATAACAGATATCATATTAAACCTTACTACTTTATTTGCTAGATAACAACTGTATTTCCTTATTCTGAGGAACCTGAATTTTAAAGAAATGTAGTCTTTTGGTCAAGTTTTGAAAGTGGAAACTGGTACTCTGAATCGAGTTTCTAACTCTGTAGCGGTAATACGTAGAGTCCAAGAACGAGCCCATTCAAAACACTGAAGCCTCTTCAACCATAATGCAGCCTCAGGTGGGGCTGACAGTTGTCTCGTCTCATCAAATGTGTTCATAGGTAAACACTTCAAAGGAAACATCTCTTTCCTGTTTTTTCTAACTCATAGTAAAAGTGGGACTAGGCTTCCTTCTTGTGGTGAATGAATTTAATTCTTTTATGACTTATTTATTTCTAGTTCATTTTTTATTACAGCTGACATACAATATCATATTAGTTTCAAGTGCACAACATAGTTATTAGATATTTATGTAACTCATGACGTGACCATCCCAACAGTTTAGTACCCACCTGACACCATACATAGTTATTACGATATTATTCACTATGCTCCTGATGATGTGCTTTGTGTCCCGGTGACTATTTTGTCACTGCCTGTCTGCACTTCTCAATCCCTTCACCATTTTCACCCAGCCTCCCACATGGTGACCATCAGTTTGTTCTCTGTATCGATGACTTTGTTTCTGTTTTCTTTGTTCATTTTGTGTTTAGATTCCACATATAAGTGAAGTTATATGGTATTTTCTTTCCTCTGTCTGACTTATCCCACTTAGCGCAATACCCTCTAGGTCCATGCTGCCAAAAATGGCAAGAGTTCATTGCTTTTATGGCTGAGTAATATTTCATTGCACCACATAATCTTCACCTACTCATCTGTAGGTGAACAATTCCATACCTTGGCTATTGTAAATAATGCTGCAATGAACATAGGGGTGCATATATCCTTTTGAATTAGTATTTTGAAAATTTTTTTATAAATACGCAGAAGTGCAATTGCTTGGTCATATTGTAGTTCTAATTTTAATTTGTTGAGGAACCTCTATAGTGCTTTTCATACTGGCTGCACCAGTCTGCATTCCCACCAACAGTGCACAAGGGTTCCCTTTACTCCACATCCTCACCAGCACTGTTTTGTTGATTTATTAATGACAGTCATTCTGTCAGGTGTTGGGTGATATCTCATTATGGTTCTGATTTTCATTTCCCTGATGATTAATGATGTTGAACATCTTTTCACATGTCTGTTGGGATACATATGTCCTTTTTGGAGCAATGTCTGTTTGGGTACTGTGCTAATTTTAAAACCAGATTGTTTATTTTTGGGGGGGTTAAGTTGTATGAGACCCTTATATAGTTTGAATATTAACCCCTTATGAGGTGTATCGTTGGTGAATATCTTCTCCCATTTAGTAAGTTGTCTCTTCCTTTTGAGGATGGTTTAATTTGCTGTGAAAAATCTTTTTAGTTTGATGTAGTTCCATTTGTTCATTTTTTCTTTTGTTTCTCTTAACTAGAGAGATATATTCAAAAATATTCCTAAAAGTAATGTGAAAGGGTTTACTGCCTATATTTTCTTCTAGGGGTTTTATGATTTCAGGTCTTAAATTTAAGTACTTAATTCATTTTGAGTTTACTTTTATATATGGTATAAGAAGGTATTCTAGTTTCTTTTTCTTTTTTTCCCATGGATCTATCCAGTTTTTCCAACACCATTTGTTGAATAGACTGTCTTTACTCCATTGTATATTCTTGCCTCCACAGTCACAGATTAATTAATCACATAGGTGTGCGTTAATTTCTGGGCTCTGTTCTGTTCCATTTTCCCGTGTGTCTGTTTTTATCCCAGTACTGTTGCAGTATATTGGTAGAAACATTCTACATGCTTGCCCACAATTGATACGTTTTTGACTTTTCAATTATTTCCCCAGGGTTCTCCTGGTTTGTGCTCCTCTGATTAGTGATAGCGTCACTTACGGACACCTGCTGTGTGATGCTGCTTCTGCCTTTGCTGCTTTCCCTCCAGATAAATATACTCTTCCACAAATTGATTTGTGTATATTCCTTTAATAATTGATTTGTAGGAGATATTTATATAAACTGGATACTAATTCTCTTTATGTTTTATATGTTGCAGTGCCTTTGCATTAAAATTTTTCCTCTGCTGTGAATGCTTCCGATCCACGAGCCTGCTGCAAGTTCTTCCTTCCCCCAGTCCAAGCCGCACCAGCGATCCTTCACTCCTGGTTTGCAGAGAAGTCCTGAAAATGTTGGCTGCTCTTGTCATTTCTGTTCTGCCCCATTTTTCCTTGAACGTGCACACATCTGGCTGTGGCCCACACCTTTCACCGAAGTCTCTCTTGTCATTGTCATTGGTTTGTTCAATATTGCCAAATCCAATGGTCATTTCAAGGCATCATTTTATTTATCACATTGGAAGTTTTTGACATAGTTATTCACTATCACATAATCAACATACTCCTTGATTTGTCCCTAAGCACCACTCTCTTGGGTCTCTCATCACACCAGACCGACCGCCACCTCTCAGTCTCCTCACCACATGCCCCTCATCTTCCCCACCTCCAAGTGATTGAGGGCTCAGGGCGTGCTCTGCTTTCCTATGTGTCTTCATTCCCTAGGAGCTCCCCCTCATCCATGCCATTACCAAGTCCACTTTTTGTTAAGTCTCTCTGGCTTACATCAGTGGGCCGGGCATGCTGTCTGTAGTTCTATAGTGTGACTTGCAACTAGGTTTTAAGTATTTCTTTTGCTCTTCTTTTTCAAAATAGTTTTGTCTATTCTAGATCCTTTGCATTTTCATATAAATTTTATGATTGTCTATTTCTAAAAGAAAGCCCATTTGTGATATTGATCAGGATTGTATCAAAGAGAATTGGTATTTGAACAATATCAGTTCTTCTAAAACTAAACATATTGTGTCTTTCCAGGTGCTGGGGATTTCATTAGTTGTTTTCATTGGTGCTTTGTGGTTTTCACAGTAGATACACCATACATATTTTGGTTAAATTCATCTCTAAGTATTTTATTGCTATTGTGATGAAATCACTTTTTTCTATACAGTATTCTGCAGGTAATATGCAAAATTACAATTGTTTTTTGTATACTGCCATTGTTAAATTCCCACATTCTAGATGTTTTTAGTACCTTCCTTAAGGTTTTCTATGTGAATATAAAAGTGTTTTCTAGGCTGCAACATTCATTCTTTGCCAAAAGGTGTCTGAACTGGTGTGAGATCTGCTTGGTTCCTTTCAGATAATATTGTTTTGCAATATAAAGCCTGTTTACCTAAAAAAAAATTGAGGATGTTTTAAAATTGTTTTTCATACCAAATTTTGTGTTAAATTACAACAAGTCACAATAGTTAAATATCTTATATGTGATCATGGAACTGAAGAGTCACCAGTTCCCATGATCCAGTTTAAATCATTTTAATGTCTGGGATATCCTCTGAGGGGTGGGTTTCCTCTCTCTCTGCCAATATCTAAGACTCTTTGTTCTCATATGTGTCCACAACCACACACTTCCCTGATACTGCAAGTGAAACTGAATGCAGGTCTGGCTGCCTGACACTACAAAAGCCAATACTGGAGAGGCAGGTGCTGATGTAAAGGGAAGTGGTATATGTGTGGATGCAGGCCATCTGGAAGATGGGGACTGGTGTCTCAAAGCCCATCTGCCCCTCTCAGTGGAGACAGAGGTTTTTGTAAGGAGGGAGAAGGGAACAGAACAAAGAGATCAAGGGAGGGGGTTGCAAAGTTCTCTTCCTGCAGACGAGCACAGTCCGTTCTGATAAGGCAAGTGATGATCTGGTGCATCATCCGGGTTGGATGCACGTCATCCTGACTCCATTGTTGAAGGTCAGCAAATCTCCTGGGCTGGGATGCCTGAAGGTCAGGGTCTGTGTCTTTTAAGTTAGTTCTCAGGATTCTTATACAAACATCTGCAAGCTACATGTTAGTCAGAGTTAGCACTTAACAGAAACAATGTCAAAAGAATGGCGGGCTGGGTTACAATTCCCCACTGTTACAATTTTCCACTCTTACAAAAGCACTGTGCCCATAACACAAAATGCGCAGCTTCTACCGCCTGTGCCGCCAGGGTCGAGTGGCTTCTCGACCATCCGTGTGTTGCATCCCACACACCAGCCACGCCATGATCCTCTTGACTGTGTCATTAGTCATTGAATTATCATAATTTAGCGCCTATGTTCTCTCCCTTTAAAAACTGTAAATGCCCATAAGGGCTGGATTTATAAGTTTTTAGCACAGGTTCCTTGAGAGTGCCTGGTAATGAACCCTAATGACGAGGAATTTATATAACCAAGCAGCCTCTCTGTCCCTCTCTCTAGCCTTTCTTTTTTCCTCTTGCTTCTCCTCTTGCTTCCTCTACATTCTCTCTTCCTGACTCTGTCCCTCTATCCTCTCCCATCTCCAGGGTGGTTCAGTCAGCGAATTTCCCTGGGGCCCCGAGGCGACTGACTGAAGCATATTCTGAAGCAGCGATTTTCTATTGTTCCTGCTCCCATTCCGCACAATTTATGAAAGGAAGAGATTGGAAGTTAAGATCTGGGACAGTTTAGGACACAACTTTCAGTCCTTCTCTGAATGAAATGGGTCCGCCTCCTTGAAACCTGGTGCACGTTCTTGGACAAGCTTGTCATCTACTGGTCATATGAGGAACTGCAACAGCCCTCTATGGAGTGCCATCCAGAAGGCCGGATACCGCATGTGAAACATGCTAAGTAAAGCAATGCAGTCAGTGAATGACAAAGACCATATGATCCCACTTATAAGAGGAATCTAACAAGCAAAATAAATAGCGAGCAAAACACAACCAGAGGCATGGAAACATGAGACAGACTGATGGCTGCCAGAGGAAAGGGGGGAGGATGGAATGGTGGAAAGAACAGGAAGTGACTGGTCAAAGAACAGGGATGAATGACCTAGGGACACGGACAACAGTGCGGGGACTGACTGTGGGAGCGGGGGGTCGGGGGTGGGGGAGTGGGGGTGAGCTTGGTGGAGGAGGGCAAAGGGGGAAAATTGGGACAACTGTAATAGAACAAAAAATAAAAATAAATGAGAAAAAAGGAGGTGTGGCAGGGTGTGTGGGTGCAAATGCAGGGGGCTTGGTTTACCCTCTTTCTCCCTACACTCGGAAGGTTCTCCTATCTCCAGTGTGATGCCTGCCTGGCGATCTCCGTGAGCACTTTCTCCGAGGTCCTGGGAGGTGTGTGAAGGCATCACCTCCACTCTGCGGTCCTCCTCCGTCCCCAGGTGAGGGGTCTGAGCTGGTTGGCGAGTGGGCTGGTGACTGGCATGAATTTCACAACGTCGATGTCTCTTTCCAGGAAATTCACTCTTACAGGCTAAAACTTGCAGGTGAACCAATTTTGTATAATTTTATCATTTCCAATGAAAGTGATATCTTTCTTTTGGAATGGAAATGAATCTCCATTTCATGGAAATTTCACTCCATGAAATCATGGATGATAGTCATTTTTACACTTTTGTGACATTTTCATAAAAGTAAATTTTAAAGTATAGTTTTAAAAATCTAAACATTTCAGAGGAATTGGTTTATCAGACACTTTGGATTCTAACGCAGGGATGAATGTGACAGTACAATGAGCCTTCAGCTTGGACTGCAGGTCCAAACTAGGAACTATCGCAGTCCCCACGCCC
>PVKU01017192.1:0-12197 GCA_004027475.1 Anoura caudifer | reverse complement strand
GAGGCCACCGGCTAGCATTCGGAAAGGTTCAGTAAGTTACAAGTCCGATTTCAAGATTCGTGGGGTCTCGAACTCACCCGCACCCGGTGCTGCGTGCATCTGAGCGTCTGGAGGTTTGTAGAGTTGACTGTTGGAGTCAGATCTGGGTCCACAGGGTGCCAGGCAACGGCTCTAGTCGCCCATCGTGTTTTTGTTGGGGGGATGGGGCAGGTCCTCAGTTTCCCCGTCTGGAGCCCTGTCCGCCCATTCTCCCTCACCATGATTGCAGTTCGGAGCCCTCCCCCACCCTGTGGAGCCCTGGGTTCCCTGAGTTCCTGGGCCCCATAAAGGAGACAGAATGCAACTGAAAGGCCTGGTGTTGAGGGAGTGAGTGGCCCTGCTGGTCCCCCCAACCAGGCAGAGCCCCTCCTGAGGTGTCAGGGGGAAATGCGCACCACCCTAATCCTGCATCCAGGGTGGAGGAAGTGAGTTCTGTGCACGACCAGCCCCGCCCACCCCAGGAAGCTGAGGCTTGTCTGGTCAGGGGTTCCAGGAAAGGAGGACCTCAGCGTGGCTCCAAAGCTCCCAGGGCAGATTCTGAGGCTGCAGGGCCCTGATTCAAACCTGGACTGTTGTTACCACACAACTCAGCCGTCACACTCCTAGGTCCCCATCGAAGCGACCCGTAACAGGCGTTCACACCCACCCTTGCAGCTCGTGTTCAGTGAGGCACTAGTCACATCCCCAAAAGGCGGGAACAGCCCCGGTGTCCACCAGCTGCTGAGGGGTGAACAGAGCGTGGCTCACACACACATGGGAAGATCACTCAGCTGTAAAGAGGACTGAAGCACCGACACAGGCTGCAGTGTGAGTGAACCTGAAAAACATCCTGCTGAGTGACAGGAGCCAGACACAAAAGGCCGCGTGTGGTCTGATTCCATTTATGTGAAATGTCCAGAACAGGCACATCCGTAGAGACAGCAAGGCAGATTAGGTCGTCAGGGCTGGGGGAGGGGGAACAGGGAGTGCCTGCTCATGGGAATGGGCTCTCCTTTGGGGGCGATGGAATGTTCTGGAACTAGAGGTTGTTAGCAGAAAAATAATATTGACTAGGTGTTTTGTCACCCAGGATTTGTTTGGGAAAAAGAGGGTGGCAAGCCAGCACACGCAGGCACGGCTAGCCAAATGTTCACTCTGGCCTGCGCACCAAGGTGGAGGAGGAGTGTTTCTATGAGGGAAAAGGAAGTTAAGAGAAAGAAAAGTTAGAACCATGGAGCTTACAAACGCAGAGTCTTCCTGTAGGGCTCCAGGGTGCAGGGTTCTCACGGTTACTCAGAGTACAAGAACTCCCACAAGCGCTAGCTCTCCCCACAGGCCTTCACACCGATACTGTTTGCTCGAAGTGCCCACCCGGGCTGCATGTAGATGATTTATTTTGTTATGTGGATGTCATATTAATTGTTTAAGAAGTCCCACCTAGGCTACTCACCAACTGGGGTGACCCTCGGGCAAGTGACCTAATCCCTTTGGGCCCCACTGTGAGGTTGGCTTCCCAGGTGTAGGAGATGGGCAACCATAAAATGCCAGCCTTCCTGCCCTGGCAAGTCAAAGGGGTGTCCCATCCTTCCTCCTGGCCCATGTCACATAGCTCTGCACGCCCAGGCAGCTAGGGGCCCACACTTCACAAACACCTTCTGTGTTACAAGGTACCGATCCTCACTTGTGACCCACCCAAGAAAGCCAAGCCAAGACACTAGGAGGTGGTGATAAACAGTGTCCCCAGGCAGGGGCCTAAGACATGGGCATGGCAACCCAGCCACTCATTCACATAGGACCAGCAAAGGGGCCATGTGGGGGCGGGGAGGCACAAGTGTATGCAAATACTGGGGATGGAGGAGAAGCACCCACAGGGTTCAATGTTTGATTGGGGCTCCTCCGTGGGGCTGAGGCCCTGCGTCCTCTGGCTCCATGGTCCTGTTTGGCAGCAGGAAAGTGTGTGGCTGAAGCAGCCAGTGCCTGAGACACCTGTTTACTCTGCGCTGCCTGGCACCCCCACCCCATGTAAAAGACGTGTTGATGTGCGCTGAGCTGCCGTGGCCAGACTGCTCCCAGCTTCCAGATGAAAACACTGAGGCACAGCCAGAACTCCCTTTTCTGTTTGTTTTTTAAGATTTTCATTTATTTATTTTTCAAGAAAGGAGAAGGGACAGAGCAAGGGGAAGAGAAATATCAACGTGTGACAAAATCATTGATCTGTTGCTTCCTGCACGCCCCAGCCAGGGTTGCTGGGACCTGGCCCATAGCCCAGGCATGTGCCCTGACCAGGAACCGAACCAGCAACCTTTCGGTTTGTGGGAAAACGCCCAACACACTGAGCCACACCAGTCAGGGACCCCTTCTCTCTTTGAAAGACAGGGTGGGAGGACCAGAGACCGCAGGCTGAACCCTGCTTCCTGAGTCCCATCTGGCCCCCGCTTGGTCCCTGGGGTCTGCACAGCCTGAGGCCCAGGCACGCAGGGTCCTCACTTGTCTGCTAGGACTCAGGACTTTGCACTGAGCTCAGACCTGCTCCCCACCACAGTGTGCTGGTGACCATGCCTGTCCTGGGCCCGGAGCAGGCCCATTCTCGCTCACCTGCACAGAGGCCCCCCCCACCCTAGCTCCCATCACAGAGAAGCTGCCAGCACTGCAGGCATGCTTCCCCGTGCCAGATTCTTGTCAAAGTGTGAGACCTCCCCTCAGCCACCCAGCGAGGTGGGTTACAGATGAGGGAACTCAGCCCCAGGGATGTCAAGTCACTTGCTCAAAGTTACACAGCCACCAAGCATGTTCTAAAGCCAGGCTTTTGGCTCAAGGCCTTATGGCTTCCAAGAGCGTTTTCCTGCTCTCGGTAGGCTCCTCACTGCCTGGCATACAGTGGGTACTCAACTGGTGTTCATGGACTGACTAACTGCTGTCTCATAGAACTCACTATCTCTCAGCCTGGGGTGCCCATCTCCAGCTTGCAAACTCTTACCCATACCTCAAAGCCTCATTTATAATACCCTCTCCTTAGGAAGTCTTCCTGACACCTGCCTCTGGGTTCCTCCAGTCCTCGTTCCTTCCACCAGCCCAACTCTGAGTCCATGGGGCTGGGGGGTCCGTATGTGGCTTGTTCTGTCCTAGTATCACTTTCACAGGCTAGGTGGGAGGGGGCGGCGGGGTGACGGGGAACATTAGGGATGTTAGATCTCCCCCGGGCATCCATCTTCTCTTCCTCTCCTCTCTGATGATGGGAAGGAAACTTCCAGCAGCAGGAAAATTATTTTATTAGAAAATAAAGTGTTTATTCAAAGAACATTAAAAGTCCAAGGACCTGTGTGGGAATTGGTGTGAGCGGGAGTGAATCTCCGGCTCGGCCCCCCCATCCCACCCACCCAGGCTCGGCGTGGGGCTCCTCTCCACAGAGTCAGGCCTCGGAGGAGGCCAGGTGCGGACCCCTGGACCTGGCAAGCAGGCAGGGGCCAGTCACCCAGCACCAGGACTCGGTGCAGAGCTGGGGCCAGTGGGCTGGTCAGCCTCCCGGGCTCAGCAGCTCACCAGGTACATCCCTGGGGGGGCAGGGCCATGAGCACGTAAAGGTGGTTGTTTCTACCCTGGGATCCCCCAATCTTCCTCAAAAAAACCCTTAACTCACTGCCCCATGGGCCCTAGCAGCCACTTGAGGGGGCCAGAGAACGGAGTGAGGGTGTCACTGCTGCGGGGCTTCAGGCTCCAGGCCTCGGATCATTGCAAGAACACCCACCCTCCAGGGGACAACCCAGAAGCATTCATCTTCCTTCTTCACCCCTCCCACCAGGATCTTAGCCATCCCTCCCTGCCTGGGATGCCCCCCATCCTGGGTCTTCATACTCCAATAGCCAGCTATCCTTCCCGAACTCCCCAAATGCCTCCCACAACCCCTGGGCACTGGCTCCCAGAGGCGTGGCAGCAGCAGGGTGGGGCATACCTGTGGCAAACCTTCTTTTTACCAGTGACATGCGGTAGCCACTGCCAACCAGCTCCAGGTCCACGCCGGACAGTGTGGCCCCTTCACTGGTGAACTGAGCTGCCACAGGGCTGGGAGTGCTGGGCCCTGAGCATGGCTCCCAGCTGGCAGACAGGCGGCCAGAGCCTGGGGAGGCCTGAGGTCAGCTGTGTCCCGTCCCTGGCCCCAGCACCCCTGTGACCCAGGCTCCTCCTGGGCCCTCCACCCAAGTCCTTTGAGTTGTGGCCTCTCTGCCCCTCTGACCTACTCTTGTGCCCCTGTATTCTTTTCCTTTGGCCCCACAAGACTCTGTGTGGTTTGTAAGGGAGTCCCGCCTCAGGGCCTTTGCACCTGCTGTGCCCACTCCCAGGGTGCCTCTGCTCCAGCTATGTCAAAGGCCTTCCAAGCCTGTCCACATACCCACACGTCTACGCCAGCACATCCCCGATCCTCCGCAGTTTAAATAAGCCCTCCCATGTGAGCCCTCTGAGCCCTCACATACAACCATGAACTCACCCCCTGCCTCGGACACATCCGGAAGCTTCCATAGGAACCGCTTCTCCTCCAGGTTCCTGGCATCAAGAGAAGCTTGGTGAGTCTACCCCAGAGGCAACATTTAGGACCCAGGGATCCGGCTCAGTTGCCTCTCAGCCTCATGACCTGAGCAAGCCAGGTCCCCTCCCTGGCTTCCCTTTCCCCATCTGTGAAACAGGGGTGGGGTGTGGAGCAGCTGGTTCCCAAGGGCCCCACAGCTTTGCAGCCTTTTTAGATGGTGCATTTGGTCCTATAAATCTGCCTTCTTTCTCGCAGGTTCTATCCTTTACAAAAACACATACGGCGACATCGGGGCTGGGTTCAAATCGTGCTGTGACCTTAGAAGACCATTTAGCCTCCCTCCAGCCTCCGTGTCCCCTCCATAAATGGGCATGACGGCAGTCCACGCCCGGAGCGACTGCTAGGAGCCTGAAGCTAATGAGTGCATGCAGAGCCCAGGGGACACACCTGCCAAGGAGGCAGCTCTCGGTGCCAGATGGTATCAGTGTTAGTAACAGCACCCTCGGGTGTAAGCATGGCGAGCGCACAGGGACCCGTTAGGTCCAGGGTGGACTGTTAGTTGCTTCATCAGTGGGAGGCTTGGGGACTCAGGGGGCACCGCTGAGCCTGTCTCAGCCTTCCACATGCCCTTACCAGATAGCGGCTGGCTGCAGGTGCACATTGGCCACAGGCTCCCCCACAGGCAGCAGGACCTGGACATTGGTGAGTGGCGTAGGCACAGCCGTGGCACCTGGCCGGTAGCTGTATTCCACCAAGACCTGAGTGAGGGTCGCCTCGCACTGCCAGTGGGCGCTCAGCTGCAGAGGCACACACTGGGGCCCCGGGCGGGAGAACTAGAAAGAGTGAGAAAAGGCGAGAGCCACAGACTGGGCCATGCAGCCCTGCCACGCCACACACTGTCAACCAGCTGGGTCTGCCTTGCACACACAGCCCCAAGAGGCCCTTTCCTGCAGACTTTGCAGATAGGAGTCTGCATCACATCACACTTCCAGCAGAGGGCAGGAGAGGGCCTCATGCTAATAAAGTCGGTGGATGGGTGCCAGTGTGGAGTCCTGGGAGGGGTACTTCTGATTTGCATAATGATGTCTTCTGCACTTGGAAGGCCAGCTTCCTACTCTGCTTACTCCACCACCATTTACTCTCTGCCCCCCTCGCCCCCTTTCATTCCTTCCTGGCCCCCTCTGCCCTGCCCATCCTCACACTGCACCCACACCAGCCCGTCCCTGCCCCCCACCCCTGGTGGCCCCCTATCCCACCCCACCTGGTACCGCAGCAGCACTACGTTGTAGTAGGAGGCGGCTGGGTTCTGCTCTGCCTGGCGCTGCAGGGCTTCAGTCAGCGCTGTCATGTTGAGCCAGAAGTCTTTGGTCTCAGGGTCGCTCTGGGAGGGGTCACTGTGGAGACCCGGATCACTCACTCCCACACTCAGAAGAAGCCTTCTCAGGGTCCCCAGCATCCCACCTACCCCAAGGGCTTCCTAAAGATGCTGATTTGCTGGGTTACCTTGGGCCCAGCTAAGTGTGGTTGGAGGGGGAGCAAAGGAGGGTAGGAAAGTGAGGCTCAGAGATAGGGAGGGACTTCACCCAGGGACACACAGCAAATTCTGAGAAGCAGAGGAGGAAGTTACAGCTGGGGCGGTTTTGGCCCCCACTAGCCTCTGGGACCCCCTGTTCCTGACACCCACCTCCCAACAGTACCTGAAGAGGAGATCGGCGCTGGGCTGGAAGTGCTCGATGGGGGCTGTGTGCACCAGACGGAAGCTGAGGACGGGTGGGGGCGGGGTCCCGCTGAATACACGCACGATGCCAGCTGGGAAGGTCATGGTCAGCTCCCCAGTTACTCGAGCCAGGCAGCTGGGTGAGAGGTGAGGGGACTGGGCTTTGGCTCAGGGCTCCTCCCAGCACCTCACACCCCCATCACTCCTGGCTCCACTGTAGCCTGTGGCTCCCTGGGTCTGCAGAAGCAGCAAGGCCCTGACTATGCCCAGCATCCTTACCCCCAACCTCCTCCCCTTGGATCCCTGCCTGGATAGCAATCCAGGCACCAGGCACAATCCACACTGGGCTGGTGGAGGCAGGAAACCTCCTTCCTCAGTTCTTTTTTCCCCTAGGCCACAAGGAAGCTCACAGCACACGCTCAGTTTTAGAAGAGTCCTCAGATTGGGTTTTGGGTCTAATGCTCTCTTCCTCTTCTTGGTTTGACTTGAAGTTCTTTTCTTCTGGACACTGCCCCCAGGCCATCCCTGGTCCCTCAATTCTCCCTTCACCCACCCGCTCTGTGGGCCTGGTCTCCGGGCTTCTTCCCCTCAGGTTGGTGCCCACAGCAGCCTAGGAGGACTTGCTCTGAACTGCGACCACAATAATGCCCAGTCCTGCTCAAACACCCTCTATGGCTCCCCCTGCCCTGCAGGAGAGGGGCGTGGTTGCTCTGCTCAGTGTTCCCCGCCCTTCCACGGGGAAGAAGGGTCAGGAAACACACCTGAAGGCTGTCTGTGCTGGAACCCAGACGCCCAGCCCCCAGGGAGCCCTGTCTGCCTCTCACTGTCTGCACTGTGCCCCAGCATCACGTACCTGGGGCTGTGGCCACGGAAGTAGGCATGGACGTACTCGGTGAAGACGGTGGCCACGGGCAAGGCGTCCTGGGAGCCCAGGACCACAGGGCTTGGGCCCCGGGAGATCCCTGGGGGTGCGGGTGGGGGGAGGGAATAAAGGGCGGATAGAGAGTGAGCAGAGTTTTCGGACTCCAGAACCTACGCTCTGCCTATGGGGCTTCTATTGCATCACTTAGCCCCCACCCAGACCAGAGAAGGTGAAAATCACACGTACCGTGACCTGCCTGGGATGAGAAGCTGGAACGTTCTGGGCCGGTGCCTGGGACTGAAGAGCCCAGTGGGGAGGGGCTCAGAGAATGAGGCTGGAAGGGAAGGAGAGGGGCTGGGCTGGGAACACCCAAGGAACAGTGTCCTGAGGCTGACCCCCTGGCGACCCCCAGCCCAGCTCCTGCCACGCCCCCTCACCCTACCAGATCCCCGTTGCTGCCCAAGAGGGGGCAGGACACCTTCCTGGAGCGGGGCCTCCGGGGTGGGGCCACCAGGCCCTCCATGGCTGTGAGGTCGGCAGGTACGGGCCTTGGCTCTGGGGAGTGAGTGTGACAGAGACAGGGCTGAGATGCTGCCCTGGGCCTCTTGGGCCTCCCTGGGTTGGAACTCAGCCAAAAAACTGGGAGTCGGACCACTGCGGGGAGACCCCCTGGTGGTCTGAAGTTCTGCGGCTACCAAGACACCAGACAAGACCACAGACGCCGTCCACAACCCCGAGCCCGCCAGACACCAGCCTGGTGGCACAATAAGAGGTGAGCTCCCTGTCACTGGTGGAATCCTAGCCAAGGACTGGATGCTCAGAAGGCAGGCCTGCTACAGGGGGGATTTGGAAGAGGGTTGTTCCCTAACATTCAGAGCGTATATGGGTGGCCTCCAACCCTGGCCCACATCTGAGGCTCACCCTTGTAAGTTAACTAACACGGCATTGACACCCAGGTTCCCCTCGCTCTCCTGCCTGCCTGGGGTCCCCTGCTCTGCTCACCCCTGCCCCGTCCCACCGGCCGTCCAGGCCGTGTTCCTCTCACCTCCAGGGTTGCTCCACAGCACCGCGGACACGCTCACATTGCAGATCATTTCCTGAGGTGGGGCCACCCTGCGTACTTACCGTGGTGAACAGCATCCCTGGCCCTAACCCACTAGATGCTAATTTGTCCCCATCCCCCCAGAGGAGTCAATCAAATACCAGTGGTGACCTTGCTAGGTGGCCCCTGGGGGCAGAACCGGCCTGGTTGAGAATCGCTGTTCTACAGTGAAGCTCAGAGAACTCAACTCGCCTACACTCCAGGTCCACACTCACTCCCTTGGGCCCTCCCTTGAAGCTGCTCCATCCAACCAGGGTCTTTCTCTAACCACAGGCAATGCCAAGCACCCCACCACCACTGCTGGGGACCTTGTGTGGTCACAGCCCACAGTTCCTCTACGTGCAAAGGGGACCCCATTCTCCTCATGTGACCTCCAGGAGCCCGCTCCTGCCTGCTGTCCTCCTCCCTCCGCCCTCTAGCCCTGCCTAAGCTCAACCTTGGACCCTCTCCTTTCCTCTGCAGCCCCTGGGCAGCCTCCCCATGCCTGGTGCCAAAGGCCTGCGGACTTCTTTCCTCCTGTCCCTCCTTCTCCATGCCATTACTCTGTTGGAGCCACACCAGCCTCCCCACTGTTCCTCAGGGGTCTGGCTGGGTCCTGCTGCGCTGTGTTTGCATGGGCAGTGCCCTCTGCTGGGAGTGCCCTTCCCCCACATCCACCTGGCTTTACCTGCACCTCTGCCTATCTCACCTCACATGTACCTCCTCAGGGAGGCCCCACCCTTGGGAGCCCTCATCAGGTACCTGCCACCTCCTGCCTTGTTAAATATCCGTTCTATTATTGTCCTTGCAAGGGTGGGGTGTGTGCCCCCCATAGGCCCCGGATCACAGCAGGCGCTCTATCTGTCCTCTCCTCAGGGTTCCCATAACAGTTCCTGGCTGCTGGGCTTACCTCCTCCAGTCACGGCCTCCAGCCCCCAGGGCCCTGGGGACGATGCCAGGGGCTGTGGCGAATCTGAGGTCAGCAGGGGCCGTGTTCCCCTCGACTCAGGTGGCTGCCCTCTACAGCTAGGTGGGCTCTGCGGGGTGCCCGGGCGGGGGACCCAGGATTCAGGGAAGTGGCCTGGTGCTGTGTGAGACGGGGAGTCCAGGCCAGAGTCCTCCACGTTCTCCGGAGATGAGGAGGAGAAAGGTGAGGGGCTGGAGGTAAAGCCCAGACTGCTGGAGCCTGGGGAGAGAAGGGGCGGCCAGTTCCAGACCCTGCCCACAGGGGGTCAGGGGCCATCTTCCTGCAGGCCACACACAGGTCTGGAAAGGCCCTCCCCCATTCAAAGCCAGGGCCTACCCTTCCTCCCTAGGCCATACCTTCTGCTCACTTCTATCTCCACTGATGTCCCACCCACCTACCCACTGCCAACCCCACTCCCTAGGGGCTTCACCTTGTCTCTGGCTCCACCCATGCACACTGTGGCCCCGCCCACCCTCACACTGACCTGGCCCCAGTGATCTTCCCTTAGACGCACAAAGGACCCCCACATCCTCCATCCAGCCCAGCCCAGCCTCCTACCCACCTGAGCCTCCTACCCTGCAGTGGCTCCATCCACCCTCCCTCTGGCCACACCCACAGCCCCCGAAGCTGGTACCCCCATCACCTGTAAAATCTTTGTGGTCAAAGGCTGACTCTAGGGGTGGCCCAAAGAGGTTCTTAGAAACCTGCTCATCTGATTGCAGCTTCTCTGTGCAGCTGGGCAACTGAATGGACAAGAAGGGCTGTTCTGTTGTTTCCATGCCTCCTTCCAGCTCACAGCCTTTGCACATGCTGCCCTTGGTCTGGCCTCCATTCTCCCTGGTCTCCCTGGGCCCACTCCTGCTTCTCTTCAGGGCTTGGCTCAAAGCCGTCCCCCCACAACTGCCCAGGCCCTGCACGTCCAGCCTCACTGACATCACCACTCCCATCTTCCATCACATCACCTGCTTCAGTTCTTCGTAACACTTAGAAGTATTGAACATGCTCTAACTTATTTGTTATGCTTAAAATCTGAGCCTCACACAGAAAAATCTAAGCCACTAGAACGTGCCTCGGAGAAGGGGGCCTGTCTGGGCCATATATTCCCAGAACCCAGAGTGGCACGAATACACAGCAGGCACTGCATACATGTTCATCGAGTGAATCACTAAGTGCCTCTGAACTCTCTCCCGGGGAGAGAGAAGTGGAGACAGAGACACAGGGAGGGAGCTGAGGAGGTGGAGAGAGACGATGGGATGGTCCCCGCCTGCCCACTTGGGTTGACCCCATGTCCCCCCCATGGACTCACCTGCTGGCCCTTGGGGCAGATCGAGGCCTCTGTGGTTTCCCAGCAGCGTCCCCTACAAGAGAAGGGCCTCCCTGAGCCTTCCCAGCACCCTGGCTGCAGGGCTCCCCATTCCACAGGCCAGGAGACCGAGGCTCAGGGCTGTCCAGCCAGTTGGCCAGACTGACCAAACCAGGCAGAGAGGGACTTAGACCTGAGCCACACTGTCTCTGGGGTAGGACTTCTTTCCGGGATACTCCTTGGGGTCCCATTTAATTCTCGTAATGACTCCCTTTCATAGAAGAGGAGACCGAGTGTCAGGGTGGGTCAAGCACCTGCTCCAAGTCACACAGCAGAGCTGGGATTCAAACCCACACCCATGCTTTGGGCCTGGTCTCCCCTCCGTGTTCTCCTCCCGAAACTGAAGACCCCCGGACAAGCTACTCACGGGAAGAATGGCGTTTCATGGTGCCCTGTGGACAAAGGGGGTGGCATCAGGTCGGGTGCGTCCAGCCAGCCCCCCAGCCCCACCCGGGCCACCTCTCCTGAGCCTCACCCCCGGGCCAGGAGGGAGGATGAGGCTGCCTGCTGTGGCCCTGAGCTGTGCAGCAGCTGCCTCGGGGCTGCAGGCTGGGGCCCGGGCTGCGTCGGGCTTAATGTGCACGTAGAACTTGCGGGGCTCCTCATCGTCAAAGTCCGAGTCACTGGACGAGAAGCGAGAGGGCTCAGCTGTGCGTGCGTCTCAGTCAAGGGGCCAAGCAGGTCCCAATGCAGGGCCTCAAGCTAGTCGGCCCTCAACTCTGACCGTGGCCCTTCTGTTCCAAACCCCTTGAGAGCCTGCAGAGTTCTCTCTCACCAGTTGTCACCCTTGACCCTGACACCATGTTTCTCCCCTCCCCCTGCCCCACTCAAGCCTTTGCACAAGCATGCCCTGCCCTAACCAGTGAACTATTCAACTCTTAAACCTCAACACTGCTGCCCCCTCCTCCAGGAAGCCCTCTTCAATCCCCCTCTATTGTAACCCTGCCCCCGCTCTCTCCCTCTTGCCCAGCCCTGACCCCACAGGGCAGGTGTCTGCATCTGGATTTGCTTTGTCCACACTAGAGGCTCCCCGCAGGGTGCGCCCAAAGAGGGTTGCTAATGGTAGAGAAATCACTGTGGACAGAGCTTTATCACTGCTGTGCCAACAACTGCCCCCAGAGGGTGCTGGAAGGATATTGTTCTGGGTCACGTCAGGCCGGACAGTGAAGCCTTCTTCATCCACCTCTGGACACGGCTGCAGGGACAGGTGGCGAGTCAGGCTCTTCCCCATGAAACCTCCATTTTCGCCCCACAGCCCCCCACTCGACCGGGCCGGAACCCAGCCCTGATGGCACTCACCGCTGCATCAGGCTCCACGGGGTCTCTGTGGATGGAAAAAGATATGGGTGTCAGCTTCCCCACCTCATCTTCCCCTTGGCCCCCAACACTGGAAACGGCAACTGAGGGGGTGGGCCTGGGTTGCAATACTGTCCTGAGCTGGCCCTGCAGCTGGTGGGATCCTGCCTTGCCTGGGGTGGGAGGCAGTGGACCTGGACTTAGCAGAGCAAGGGCTGTTCTCAAACAGCGTGGAAGGGCAGGAGCCCTGGGGCTGGTGAGAGGGGCTGGCCTGAGAAGGCATGGGACGTGGGGGCTAGCCTTTGAAAAGAGAACAACCCTGGGCTAGCCAAGGAGACTATGGGCGTAGGGAAGGATTGGGTACTAGTGTG
>PVKU01017191.1:0-12203 GCA_004027475.1 Anoura caudifer | reverse complement strand
ATAGCCAATTGCTTGTGTGGTTAAATTAATATTACTTGTTGATATAGTTTGGCAATTAGAATTTTTTGTTGTTGTTTTACATAAACCCATCTGCTTCCTCCCCCATCTCCACAGTCAATCTGTCAGTCCATCAAGGAGATAAGCCTAATGAAGGCAGGAAGGAATAAATAATGAAGGACACAGGGTAGCAATTACTAAGAAAAAAACAGTAATCATGCTTCCATTATCAGTTACACTTCCTTCCCTCCATCCCCTCTCTTTCTCTCTCCCTCACGCACACACGTACACACACAAGCACTCACAGACACTGAGTCACCAACCTGCCTCAGATCCTGAAAACTACTCAAAACTAAGAAATTGACTTTGAGCCCAGTTATCACATGACTGACCTTGAGCTCCCATTACTGACTGACATATTTGAGGCTGTATTCCTTGTGCTGAAGCAGACTCTGATTCCCTGGCTTTTCTTACAGTGTACATCACAGAACACTCAGTTGCTCTTAGATCCTTAGTTGTTGTTGAGAAACCCCTGTAAGCACACGTATTAACACTTACATCTTTTTTGGGGTCAATATATTTTAGAATGGCCCATCAAGTTTAAACCCAACAATTACTTTACTCACAACAGCTTTATATCCCACAGTGTAATAAATATATATTTAATCTGCCTCTCAGCAAGATAATTAAAAGTATTTTTATAGTAAGTTCATCCCAATCATTTAAATATCTGCTTTCCTTTACCCATTTTTCTGACTCCCTTGTCACATAAAGACATAAATACCTTATCAGAATAGCTTATATTGCCTTATTAGTACAATAGAGCCACATATTGGGGCTGAGCTATTTTTTGACTAAAACTTATGAAGCATTTACTATGTTCCAAATTCTGCTCTAGAATTTTAGTATATGCCAGTGTACAAAATTAATAGAGTCCTTGCCTTCAGGAAGCTCACACTGGAGTGAATGGAGACAGACTTTAAATACAGAAACTGATATATGTCAGAGAGTGATCAGAGCTAACAAGAAAAATAAAAGAGGTTAAAGAAATGAAAGAGATGGGTGTTGTTTGTACTATAATAGATTATACAGGACAGTCATCTTTGAAGTAAGAAAATAATGAAATTAGAGCAGAGCATGGGCTGAGTTGGGTAGTGAATGCTGTGATTCTATACAGAAAATGTGTTCCAGTGTAGGGACTAGAAAGTACAAAACCCTGAAGCAGAAATGTAGTCACATGTTTTTTCTTTTATTTTTTAAAAACACTTTATTGTTTATGCTATTACAGTTGTCCTACCTTTCCTCCCTGCCAAAATGCAGTGGGCTGGGGGAGAATGAGAGTGGGGAACATGACAGAGACAAATTGAGAAACATGGTGAAAATCCTGATCACATGGGCCTTGGTAATCACATGGTAAATGTTCTAAAATTTTCATCCTGAATGAAATTGGAAACCATTTTAACCAGAGAAATTAGATCATCTAATTAGATTTTCCAAAGCCCAGCCTGAGTACTTTCTAAGAATACACTATAATTGTCACCATTTGAAGCCAAGGGAATGGGAAAAGCATATGGAAGAAGATGAAAAAAGAAAAAAAATCATAAGAGATAGATTGAGGCTTCTTGCAATTACTATTCTGATCTTCTGGTTTTTTTTTTTTTTTCTTCTTCAGGAAATTAAAGTCACCCAGCCCTTCTTTATCAATTTCCAGAAGCACCTTAACCCATATGGCACACATATTTAACCTCTGTATTTAAATAAATATGAAAACAAATAAACTTCATCTTTGGGTCCTCTTTCTTTTTTTAGATTTACTTTTTTAAATTATTTTTTCAATTATAGTTGTTATTCAATATATTACAATTTTAGTGTACAGTCTAATGGTTACATATTTATATAACTTGTGAAATGATCTCTCCTGGTAAGTCTTGCTCCTGTGTGACATCATATATGGTTTATCAGTACTACTGACTATATTCCCTATGCTGTACATTGCATCCCATGACTGTTTTGTTACGACCACTTTGTACTTCTTAATCTCTTCATAATTTTTACTCAGTCCTCTAATTGTCCCCCTTATCTGGAAACAATCAGTTTGTTCCTTATATCCATGAGTATGTTTCTGTTTTGTTTGTTTATTTTGTTCTTTATTTCCTTTTTTATTGAATTAATTAGGATGACTGCGGTTAACAAAATTATACAGATCATAGAGATCATAGGTGTACAATTCCATGACACATCATCTATACATTGTATTGTGTATTTACCACCCCAAGTCAAGTCTCCATCCATCCCCATTTCTTCCCTCACACACTCTTCTACCTCAGCTACCCTCTTTCCCCCCATAGACCCCATGCTGTTGTCTATGTCCATGAGTTTGTTGGTTGTTGTTGTTTTTTCCTCAATCTCTCCAACTCCCCTCTCCAAATTTCAATTAAAATGGTGAGTGAATGGAAATGAAATGGAAGAAGCTAACTGGATTTTCTAGCTTATGACTCATATAATATCTGCATTTCACTGAGTGAAAAGACTGGCCAGGACTTGCCCTCAGCAACAGGGTGAAAGGAGATGGTGCCCATATGGAAGACCAGAACTGTAAAATGGTCAGCTCCTCATCAGTGTACTCATCAACCCCAAGGTCTACAGTGGCACAGAGAAGTTTTCTAGCTCATTCCTTAACCAACATCATAGGTTCAGTTAATATCTTCCTCAGTAAACTTACATTTTAGCATATTATTCTCATATACCTTTCTTTCTTTCTATAAAATAAATACACTTTTTTGTTGATTATTTTCTTCCCAGACATGTGCCTATTTCCAAACTTCAGGAAAATTTTACTCTTTCACAAGCATTTAGCTATTGTCTAAAATAATTTGTCTTTTGGTTCAAGATGGTATAACCTTATTGCATTTATATGGGAATAGAAATATCATCAGATAAAGGACAGAAAGAGAATGGGGAGTGTCAGCAATGGAAGAGAGAATGTTAAAATTTATGGGAGGGTGGATGCTGGTAGAGGAATTTTGGCAACATGGCTATTAGAGCTTCTCAGTAAGGACATGTACCACTTCTGTTACATACACACAGAATGCTGGATAATTATTTTAGACTGCAGCTCAAATGAGTTAAAATCAGAGAATACTCTAGTTGTTAAATATAGCCATAATCATTGATATTTATGTATATTAAATGTATATCAAGATTATTTTAAGGATGTTGAGTATATTATGGGTTTTATATATAAACAACTAATTTATCTTTCACAGCAACCCTACAAAGTAATTACTATCAATATCTCCATTTTACCCACAATAAAACAAAAGAATATAGAGTTTAAACGACTTGCCCAAAGTCACACAGGTCATAGGTGGACACACCAGATTTGAATGTAATTTGAGTTGCTCTAGAATCTGACTTATGAACCATGGTACTGCACTTTTTGAAAAGCAAGGAAAAACTGAGGTTAAACTGAACTTTGAATTATAAGATTACCAGTAGAACAAAGATTCATGATTTTTATATTATTGGGCTTAGCTTTTCCATGTGGAAACACAAGACACATAACAAAGATTCAAAAATATATATTTTAGAGACCTCATTCTACTGCTGCATGATGTTAGTGGAAACCCAAAACAAAGATTTTCAAACGTCACCACATAGTTGGAAAAAATACACACAGGAACATGTGCATTATTTATGTTTCATATACATATACTAACTATATATGCACATATCTGCATATATATATATACACATAAAACAAGAAAAAATGAACTTAGCATTATACTTGAGCAATCAGGAAAATACTAAATTAATAATAAAATAGGAAAATGAAAATAATAAATATTAAAAAACCAAAAATCAATGAAATGGTAATGAGATAAAATATTGAGCAGATCACTAAAAGCAAAACCTGGCTTTTAAAAGGACTATTAGCAGATATTTAGCAAGATGGAGTATGAAAATTAGAATTAGCACATAGACAGTATGGATGACAAAAAAGTACACTATACACAAACACAAGTATGGAAAAAACATGAGACTATTACATAAAATACAGATGGAATTCTGGATAGGCAATTCACAAAATTAATCCATGGAGAAATAAAAAGCCATATTATTCCATAAACAATAAATAGATTACTTTTTCTTTGTCACATCTACTTGGAAAAAAATTAACAGACATGACAGTGTAAAGAAATGTCTTACAAAACTTCTAATAAAGTGATAAGATCAAATTTATATAAATACTTCCAGATAATAAAAAGAGAAGTAATTTTCTTAAATTCTTCATGGTGCTAGTACAAAACTGCTACAGAATTAGAGAAGTGGAGGTAAAGTTAGAAAAGGACAGTCTGATTTTTCAGGAAAAGCAATATAACCATTCTAAGTAAGGTGTTAGTAAATCAAATCCAGCCACATATCTTATAGTATTAATGTTTTTTAAATAGTTAGCATTTACTCTGGGGGTGCAATTATAATTTAATAACAAAATATTACAAACCTGTAGTACAGGTTTGGTGGTAATGACAAACTCCTTTATCTTTTTCTTGTCTGAGAAGTTCTTTACATGTCCTTTGATTTTAACTAATAACTTTGCTGGGTAGAGTAATCTTGATTATAGGTCCTTGATTTCCATCACTTTGAATACTTCTTGCCAATCCCTCTGATCTACAATGTTTCTGTTGAGAAATCAGCTGATAGTCTTATGGAAGCTCCCTTGTAGGTAACTACTTTTGTCTTGCTGCTGTAAGATTCTTTCTTTGTCTTTAATCTTTGGCATTTTTACTTCTGATATGCCTTGGTGTGGGCCTCTTTGGGTTCATCTTGTTTGGGCATCTCTACACTTCCTGGTATATTTATTGGGAATTTTTTTGCTTCTTTATATTCCAAATTGCTGATTTGACTTCTGGCTTCACTTACTCTATTGTTGATTTCCTGTAACATCATCTTCATTTCAGTTAGTGTATACTTCATGCCTGACTGGTTATTTTTTATGGTTTCTCTGCTTTTTTATGCTGTTGAATTTCACACTAAGTTCCTTGAATTTCTCACTAAATTCCTTGAGCATCTTTATAACCATTGTTTTGAACTCTGTATCTGGTAGTTTGCTTATATAAAATTATTTTAGTTGTTTTTTTTGTTTGTTTGTTTGTTTCAGGAGATTTGTCCTGCTCCTTCATTTAGGAACTGTTTTTTTTGGGGGGCGGTCTGTTTCCCTATTTTGTTTTTGTATATTAGGTAGAGCCGTTATATCTCCCAAACTTGGTAGAGCAGCTTTGTATAGTAGGGCCCTGTGGTTCAACCTCCCAGTCACTCTAGCTGGATGCTCCAGGTGCATCCCTATTTGGGTTGTGTGCACTGCCCTATTGCATTTGGGCCTTGATTGTGCTATTAGCTACCTCTGCAAGGATTGGCTGCAACTATAGTGGAAGAGCTGCTGTCCAAGCATCAACCCTATGGAGCAAGATTTGCTTCAATGGGCCTTTAGTGCTCACCAACTCCGCCCTCTTCCTCACTTGTGGAAGTCATAGTGTTGTAATATGGTGTGGTTTAAAGCTGTTCACTTGGTGGCCTAGCTTTGGAACTTTTTAGAAAGTCCAAGTTCATCTACTACCTAAGCCTTGGGCAACCTGGCATGAGCTACAGAGTGATCTGCAGATGACTGCTATTTGTGCTGGGCTCAGAGGTGCTCAGGAAAGGTCATTCTGTGAACTGAGGCTCAGTGTTTCTAGTGCTGGTCCTGAGACCACTTAGCCAGGGGTGCAGGGTATGCAGAGACCAGATGCTGCTTGTTTGAGGGTTTTAAGAAAGTCTGAAGCACATGGCAAGAAAGGTCAGATGTATGGAAAAGCCACTGGAAAGGGCTTGGGTGGGCAAGCAAGTTAAATGGGGCTAGTTCTCAGGGAATCACCAGGGCCAGATTAACTGTGTGAGACAGGTTGATGGAGACTCATATATGGTGCCTGTCTGACAGCTGTGTGGAGGGTTTCTCAGAAAAGAAACAATGGCTTTGGCTAGCACTTTTTTCCAGCAGAAAGCATTCCCCAAGCTCTTGCCCCTAAGCCAGACAATTCAGTCCCTCCCCATATGTCCCTGGTGACTTTTGAGCTGCTGCCAGAGCCAGTGAGTCTGAGTAAGTCCATGAATTGGCCCTTTAAGAGGAACTGCTTGGGACTATAGAAGCCTTCATTTCCCTGAGCCACAACCTCCACTGGTTTTACAGCAAGGAGTTATGGAGACTTCTATTCCTGGCACTGGAATCCTAGGGATGATGGGTGGATGGAACATCTCACTCCTCAGGGAGGACCTGTGCAGCAGAGATATCCCTCCAAATTTTTATCTGCCACACATTGGTGTGGCACAACCTATTCCACCTCTCCACCCCTCCTACCAGTTTTGAAGTATCTTCTTCTTTGCATTCCTCGAATCCCTTAAAAGGACTTCCATTCAGCTAGATTTTAGGTGGTTCTGAATGGTAGTTATTCTATCATTTAGTTGTAATTTTGATGCAGTTGTGGGAGAATTTATGTACTGCATTTACCTATGCCACCATCTTGACTGAAAGTCCTCATTGAAATTTCTTAGAATTTAAAATAAAGGATTCACATTCACAAGAATTCCAATAAATATACATTCACTAGCATTTCCTATTCAAAAGACAGCCAGGTAGGAAATATTTTTGCTTTTTAAGCCTTTATTTGCAATAGCAATAAACATTAAGAGGTGTTTAAAGAAAATTATAAAGAAATAGTTATAATAAATATGGAAAGTTATTT
The DNA here is from genome assembly GCA_004027475.1 of Anoura caudifer. Taxonomy (NCBI): domain Eukaryota; kingdom Metazoa; phylum Chordata; class Mammalia; order Chiroptera; family Phyllostomidae; genus Anoura; species Anoura caudifer. The sequence goes on along the minus strand of PVKU01017191.1, from coordinate 5,427 downwards.
TAAGAAACTATTGAGTGACATAAAAGAAGATTTAACTTGCATGAGGGCTATGACACATCATTTGTGAGAAAACAAATAAATGTAAAATCTCCTAATTTCACCCCAATTAATCTATAAACACAACAGAATACCAAAGAATATCTAATGAGGTATTTTCTTAAACTTGACAGTTTACTTATACTATTTGTTTAGAAAGTAAATGAGTAATAATAGCTTAGAAAAATAATTTAAAAGTGGTGATTGATTACCTGAACACAAATCATGATATCATGACATAATGTAAAGTTCTATCAGTTGGCACATGGAAAGACAAATAGATACACAGAAAAGTATGCAAAGGCTAAAATGAGCAATATAAAATGTGGTATGCTGCAGAAGTAAAATAATAAATGATTCAAGAAATTATTTTGTAGAAAAACACACAGGTATTTTGTACCTCAAGCCATACACAAAAGAATACTCTAGATTCAGTAAAGACCAAAAGGTGAAAAATAATTTTTTGAAACTTGTTAGGAGAAAAAGTATAGGAAAGTATCTTTATATGACTCATGAAGGAACATTTTTTCAACAAGATTTGGAAAGCACATTACATTAAAGAAACCTGTAAATAAATTTATGATAAGATTTAAGAGCATTGTGTATAATGTTAAACTTCATGGTGATGATATCATGAGTGTAGTCAAACTTCTAAGCTCATTTAAATGTTTACATTAAATAAGTGCAATGTTTTATTTATAAACTATACCTTGAAAAAACTTAAGAATAAAAAAGTGAATTTATAGATGGTAGAAAGAAAAAAAGACAAGCTGTGGAAACCAGGGGAAGAACCTTTTATAATGCACATAATCAACAAAAGATGCATTCATTTAATTAACCTCAAATATGAGAAATTGACTCTACATCAGCCATTTGCTATTTATATAAAAAAGCAGACAAAGTCCCTCTCTTCATGAAAACATGAAGTCTAACAGGGAAGAGAGGGATAATAGACAAAAATAAAATAAACACATAATTCATCATCAGAAGAAACCTGAAGAAAGAGACATAGACAGCTATGAGATATGTTAAGGGTGAACATTCCAGATAGAGGGAAAACAAGTAAGAATGCTCTGAGATAAGAATGTGTTTGGGGTGTTTGAGGAATACCAAGGGAGTTAGTGTGCCTAGAATCAGAGAACAAAAGGCATAGGGAAAAGTTAGGACATGAGATCAGTGAGGGAACCAATGCCCACATCATACAAGGTACCATTACAGTAAAAGACTTTTTATTTTCACTCAAAAGTAAAAAGTTATTAAAGAATTATGAGCAGAAGAATAAAACTAATTATTGGAGTTATATTTTATAAGTATCAGTCTGGCTATGGGGTTAAGATGATAATGACAATAATAGGGGCTCATGAGAATCAGAAAGAATACTTAGAAGGCTATTGCAAAAAATCAGATCTGATAGTAGTTCAGATCAAAGAAGTGAGGGTAGTGAGCGAACTTCATGTTTTGAAGGAAAAGATGCCAAATTTAATAAAGTTTTGAGAAAGATCTACTCTGAATAGCTGGTAGGGAATGTCAAAATTGAGAGGACTACTAGACATTCAAAAGATTGTCATTGGTTATATGAGAATGGCATTCAGGGAATAAGCATAAGTGAGAGATTAAATTTTTTATTTGTCTTCATATATATAAACAGTATTGAAAACCAAGCTACTGGAGACACTGCTGAATAAGTGAGAACAAATAAAGCAAAGGCCAAAGATATGAATAGCAGCCAGTGAAGTAATAGGAGGATCAAGACAAACATGTGATCTGGAAGGGAAATGAATGAAGGGTTTCAGGAGGAGGTGTAAATATCACTGTGAAATAATTCTAATAGATCAAAAAATTGAGGATTATACATTTGATTTGGCAAAATTGAAGTGATAGATTGCATTAAAGAGCATTGTTTTGATAGAGGGATAGAGACAAAGAGTACTTGGAACTGGTTTAAGAAAGAATAAGGAACATTTGGGAACAGCAAGGATAAAAAATACCTTTGAGGAGTTGTGGGGAAGAGGGATCAAGTAAGTTCTTTTTAATAAAGAGGAACTATAGTGTTTTGTATAACAATGACATGATTAAATGTGAAAATAATGATGTAAAAGAACAATGGGACTATTGTTGAAGAGTGTTCTTGACTAAGTAAGAGTGAAGGAATGGAATAAAAATTTTATGACTTAGCCTTAGAATTGCAGGAGTGAAGCCCAACTATGTGAGACCAGGTAATGGTGAGTTGGAAGATATTGAGACTAGAAATATTCTTCTCTGAATGGAAAAATATTTGTGAGATTGGGCCCAAAGAGAAAGAAATGTAGTACTAATGTATCACTTTGCCAGACAGACTATATATAGATACATATGTATGCAGAATCTACCTATCTATATATCTACATATATCTGTATCTATAGCTAGATACACATATAGATATATCTCCAATACTAATATAAATGTTTTTCATTGCAATAACATTTAGTTACTGCATGGACAGAGCACAGGAATTAAATGAAATTTTTAATAACATTGATAATGTAAAATAAAAATATAGGTTAAAATGATGGTATAATTAGAGGTGAGAAAAGATAGAGGGAATTGTATGTAGGCAGCTATCATCAACTTACATAGAGGAGAATTGTTACTGAGCAACACTGATGGAAGAAGAAATTAGGGTAATGTGCTATTTAATATTGAAAACTAATCAAGAAAATAATTGAAATCAAATCATCAAATTTCAGGTAGAACTAGCAGAAGTGAGGCAGTGCAAGTAAACTACATCTCTTTTTTGTATAAAGTATCAAAGGCATTGTTTCAATTTAATATCAGAAAATAAAAGGATAAAATGAGCATATTATTGAGAGTTCTTAAGATTAGTACCAGAAAGCAAAAAAAAAAAAAATATTTTAGAGAAATGAAATGTAGGATTAAAAATGGAAAGAGTTGTACTGGAGAATATGCTTTTCATTATGTTCTTTCCAGTACTACTGGGTTAATTGTGCTATATATCAATTAATTTGGCAAAACATTCTAAAATTATAATCTGGAAACCTTTTTAATACCATATAATTATCAAAAATTGACCTAGTTCTTAAAGTTTTGACTTTTATAAGTATTTTCATCTATTGTCAAATATAAAAAACAAATTATTGATACTATGGGAAAAAAGGCATATAGGTAAGTATATATTTGTCAGTTATCTATGGCTGAGTAACAAACTACCACAAAACTTAGTGGCTTATATCAATAAGTATTTACTATGGTTCACATGTCAACCAGTCAATTGGGTGGGTCTTCTTGTTTCTGGTATCATCCATGTGTCTAAGATCATCTCCATATAGGATACTTATCTCCACTGACATTGTTGGTGTCTGGTCAGAGGGTATCTGGTAAGAATGAATCTATATTGTTTTGGGAATGGATTGTAACTCCTTCCTTATCTTCTTTTGGGAGTGGTTTCTTGTCCTGTGACAGTTTCTCAACCCTTTTCCATCTGCACATACACACTGATGTTATGTAGCTCCAGGCCACACATATGTTTGTGCAACCCAGACCTGTGCTGCCTTTGTCTGAAACCCCTTATAATGACCCTCAGTCTGGAGGAGGTGTTGTCTCTCTCACACCAATCCACTGCCATGGGTGCACTCCCCTATATGTTTTATAAACAGCATGATGTCCACATCTCCTAGTCCACTGGGTGTTTTTGTTGTTGTTGTTGTTGTTGTTGTTGTTTTAATATTATAAACACTTAAGCAGCTCCTTGATTTGGGGCTCTGTGCAATAACTGAGATCTCTCATATGTTTGAAAAGCATTTTGCTTAAAGGTGATATAGGGTGACACAGCTGGGCTCTTCTCTATGTGATGTTTCATATCTTTCAGCTGTCTAGAGCAGGCTTATTTTCATGGAGGCTCAGGTGCTCATGAGGGAGAGATTCACAATGCTTCCAAAGACCAGGGCTCAGAATTGCACAATGTCCCACTTACTGCATCATGTCAGCCCAAATCAAGTCATAAGGCCAGTCTGTAGTTAGGGAAATGAGCATGAATCCAAGGAAGCCAATTGTTGGGTCTATCTAAAATCAGCATTGTTTTGTGTTTTTTTAATATAGGAAAAATTCACAAATATGTAAAGTAAACATATAATTGTGGTAACTTTGTCATGTGAGACTAAAGAAGCTAGATGATTAGAAGAGGCAGATAGGTGGAGGTGGAAGAGGGTATAAGGGGGATAAATGGTAATGAAAAAACACAATAAAAATAAATTTAAAAGACAAGAAAGGAAAAATAAAGATATTTTTAGGAGAGAAAATTTGAAGGAATTTGCAACCAGCAAACTGCTTTAATGGAAATACTAACGTGTTTTTGAGATACAAGAAGGAATGAAGATCAAAGAAACAAGTTAATGTATTGAGGAATCTGAATGGACATTTTATAAAATGATGGAAATGCTTTTTGGGTGTGTGCATGTATGCATGCATATAGGATTTTGAAATAAATATGCCATTATATTAATAATATAGACATTTAAAAATATGTAATTGATATATACAAAAAGAAAAGAGCTAGATGATCATAATCCACTCTATAAAATTTTCTATTGCTTAATTTAATGGCAAGCAATTACTTTTTTAATTAAGTAAAAGAGTCATTTTTGCATTCAGCAAACAAAAAATATACACATGAATACATGGATAAACAATACCCAGGACTGACAACTAAGGAGATCAGGAAAGCGAGAGAGAAGTTTGCCTAAGTTTCATTGAGTAGGGGGAAATAAACTATCTTATTTCATCAAATACTATAAATTAAGCACTATTCTAGGTATTGTTATATGTAATTGTTTAATAAATCTAAACTGAATTTTTTTTAATTATTTATTTTATTTATTTATTTATCTTCAGAGGGGAAGGGAAGGAGAGCAGGAGAGAAATATCAATGTGTGGTTGCCTCTCATGAGTCCCCTGCTGGGAACTGGCCTGCAACCCAGGCATGTGCCCTGACTGGGAATCGAACCGCGATCCTTTGGTTCGCAGGCCCGCGCTCAATTCACTGAGCTACACCAGCCAGGGCCTAAACTGAATTTTTTAAACTACAATCTAAACATTTATTTTCAAAGATGGAAAACTTCCCTAATATGATAAGAGGAAAAGTCACACAAATCCAGGAAACACAGAGAGTCCCAATCAAGAGGAACCCAAGGAAGAGCACTGCAAGACACATCATAATTAAAATGGCAAAATTCCAAGACAAAGAGAGAATCTTAAAGGCAGCAAGGGAGAAAAAGGAAGTAACATACAAGGGGGCTCCAATAAGGCTGGCAGCTGACTTCTCAATGGAAACGCTCCAAGCTAGAAGAGAATGGCAAGAAATATTCCAAGTAATGAGAAACAAAGGCCTGCAACCA
>PVKU01017190.1:0-12210 GCA_004027475.1 Anoura caudifer | reverse complement strand
AGAAAGAAAGAAGGAACTCCTACCCTTCGCGACAGCATGGATGGAGCTGGAGAGCATTATGCTAAGTGAGGTAAGCCAGGCAGTGAAGGACAAATATCATATGATCTCACCTTTAACAGGAGCCTAATCAACAGAACAAACGGGCGGGCACAATATAACCAAAGACACTGAAATTGAGAAGGGGTTGATAGTCACCAGAAGGGAGAGGGGAGGGAATTTCAGGGGTAAAGGGGAGGAGTTTGGAGCAACAAGTATGAAGGTCACATGGACAAAACTAGCGGGGGTGGAAATGGGAGGGGGGTGGGGAGGGCTGGGGCGGTGGGCTGGAATGGGAGCAAAAGACAGAAAACTGTACAAGAACAATTAAAATAAATTAATTAAATAAATAAATAAATAAGAAAAAAAGAAAAAAGAAAAGCCAACTCAAACTACTTTGAATAGTAGACAGCATTTATCAGCCCCCATAACTGGAGTCCAGGACAATGAGTGCTTCAGGTAGGTTTGAGTACAGCTCTGCCCTGCTCCAAATTGAAACTTTGTCCTCAAGCAGGCTTCCCCCATGGTAGCAAAATGCCTGTGGCAGTTCCAAGCCTCATTTCTGCATTTCACATGACCTGGAACAGGAATGATCTCTTCCCAGCCATCAAAAGGAAGCCTTCCTGCCTACTCTGACCCAGCCTCAATCAGTCACTTTGGCCAGGGGCAATTCCTTGCACTGATAGGCTTAGATCTAAGTCACTGCCCATCACCAAGTTATGGCAGGAGTGGACATCATACTATTATTGGCTTATACCAGTCAAGACCCACCCCCTAAGAAAAACAAGTGGGGAGAGTCATAGGGGAAAACAGAATGGGTGCCTGATGAGGCAACTGCTCCTCTAAGATCTCTTTCCACAAACTGCTAGGCAGACACCTCAGCTCCCAACCTAACTGCAGTACCTGGGGCAGGAGCCATCTTATAGTCTCTATGCATCAACCCCAAGGTTGGAAACCCCAAGTGAGAAGAGCACTTCATACATGTCCTCAGTCACAGCAGGCCCTCAACCGGCCACTGAGTGCACTAGCAGCCACTCTCAGTCACTGCCACACAAACCTGAGGTGTCTCCCCTCCCCCATAGACACCAGAGTTCTTTAATAAAGAAACAGAAGAGCCCTGCTGATGTAGCTCAGTGGATTGAGCCACAGCTGACACATGGAAAGGTCACCAGTTTGGTTCCTGGTCAGGGCACATGCCTGGGTTGCAGGCCAGGTCTCCATTTGGAAGAGAGGCAACCAATTGATATATCTCACACACTGATGTTTCTCTGTCTCTGTCTCCCTCCCTTCCCCTCTCTCTAAAAGTAAATAAATTAAATCTTTAAAAAAATAAAGAGAGACAGAAAAGCTGGGTTTTGTCCCTAACTTAGTGGGGAATTATTTATGGGGGCCTCAGTCTCCACACATGGCCAAAGAGAGAACTGGATAAACTAAACCCAAAAGCTCCTCTCAATTGACAGTTCTTACATCATAGCAATGGGAGAGCCTCTAAACCTTGGCATTTTATAGACCCAAGCACCCCAATCACCTCCTGTCTGATTCTGCCACAGCCTCCCATCTGGTCCCCCACTCCACTCCAGTCCTGTCCCCAGACCAGCGTGCTCCCCACACAGCCACCATTTGGTGGGCCAGTCATTCAGCAATACAGGGTGGGGCAAAAGTAGGTTTATAGTTGTTCGTATGGAAAATAATACAATAATTATTTAATAATAATACAAGAATAAACTCTGTGTTTCACATACTCACAACTGTAAACCTATGTTTGCCCCACTGTGTATTCATTTACCTGCTGGGAACCAGGCACTGTTCTAGGTGCTCAGGACACAGCAATGAATGAGTTAGATGCACACACAAAGTAAAAAATTCCTGCCTTCATGAAGCTTCCTTTCTAGTGGGGAAACAATCAATAAACAAGAAAATATCAAGTGGATGCTGAGGAGAAAGATATTGAAACCAGGAAGGGAATTTCAGGATAGTTACAACCTGTGGTAAGATGGTCAGAGAAGATGTCCCTGGAAAGGTAAACTTGGGCAAAGACCACAAGGAAGGAAGACAGTGGGCCTGGCAGACAAAATGACAAATGCAAAGGCCCTAGGGCAGCAACAGGACTGACAAGCTGGGAGCAGAGCCACAGGCTGGGAGGGTGGTGGAAAACCAGGTCTTGGGCCATGTGGATCAAGGAGAGACTTTCAGCATCTCACTGAGTGAGATGTGCAGAGGAATGACCTCATCTGACTGATATTCACAGTGAACTCCAGCTGCTACATGGAGAATACATTAATGGGGCAAAGGAGTAAACAGGAGCCCAGTGAGAGGGCCTTGGCAGTAACAAGGTGAAATGTGGGGACTTGAACCAGAGAAACAGAGGAGGTAGTAAGAAGTGGTTGATTCTTGATATATGAGGATATCAAGAGCCAAAAGATCCGTGGATGGATTGGACGTAGGGGTGAGAGACATTTGCAGGGTTTTCACTCCCAAGATGAGAGAATGAAGTTGCCATCCATGGGTGGGAAAGGCCAGCAGGGGAAAAGGGAAAGCAGGGAAGGAATACTCAGTGGCTGGCCAATGCCCTCTGTAAAAGGTGAATCTGATAGCACCATTCCTCTGCTGAAAGTCTTCCAGTGGCTTCCCCACTGCACTCCAGGTAAAGCCTGACCTGGAAATACCTGCTACAGTCCCTACAATACCTGGCCCCACCCAAATCTTTGAGCCACATTTCCATATACTTCCAGGTCCTGGCTCTTATACCATCTAGGAACCCACCTGCTTTCTCTTGGCATCTGCTGTTCTCTTCCTAGAAAATTTCTCCCTGAGCTTGCTATTCTGAGCCCCAATTCCCTCATCTGCAAAAGAACAAAGAGTATAGTACCAGATGATTTTCAAAGGACCTTCCAGCTACAGCAGTCTGCGGCCCTGGGATTCTGTGCACCGTCCCCTTGCCTGGTGTCAGGGAAGACTAGCAACAGAGTTCAGCCAAGAGTATCCCCACTACAGTTGTGGCATTCTCCAAGGACTGGCCTGAAAAACAAATGCCAAGGCTTGAAGGGAATGAGGTTGGGAGGTATAAAGAAGCTAGGTGGCAATGAGAGTGTGAGTAAAGGTAGGAATGACAAACAAGCATGGCTAAAGTAGACAAAAACCCAACAGCCAATCTGCCTTTGCCCAAGCTGAGTCCTCTATCTGGGGTACCTTCCCTTCCATTTGGGCTCCTCCTTCACAGAGATTCCAGCAACCTCTTCCCTGAGCTAGACCACAGTCCTGCCTCTGCATGTCCTGGCTCTCAGACCGTCTATGCAACAATACCCAGCTCATAGACTTAGAATCTTAGAGAGCCCCCTATGAGAGCCCTCTCTGGGGAAAGTGAGCCAGGAGGACAAGGACCTTGCCTACATTACATACCTAGGAGGCAGGAAAAACAGATTCAATCTCTGAGCTCCAAACTGCAGAGCCAAGTCCAGTCTCTCCAGGACTCTCCAAACTCAACTCAGATCCCCTCTGCCTGAGGAAGTCTTCCTGCTGTCTCTGGAGCTTCGCATCTGCAAATCCCCTCCTCTGCAAGCCAATTAATGTTGGACACATTGGTCCTCCCCTTCACCTTGGGGCTCAGATTTTTTCTCACCTCCATGCCCACCCACTCCCATTCCTGACAGAGTCAACCAGGAGCCTTATCCATGGTGGATGTGTCTGAAACTTTTTATGGAATCAGATCACCAATATACAATATTGTGCCCAAGATGTGAGGTTCCAGCTGAGAGATACATGCCTTACCAAATGGACAACATGTACTTTGGTGGGAGAGGGGGAGAAAGGGGAAGCAGCAAGCCCAAAGGGATGTGATCTAGGCCACTCCCCTGGCTTGCTCCTAATGAAGAACTCAGAGAGAGACTCTTTCTCTTTTCTCTCCCTCCAACACCTTCCACCCAAGGACGTGTTCTGAGAATTAATGGGATAACAGATGAAGTGCCTCCAAGGAAACGGGCTATGTAAATCCAAAGTGTTGTTATTAAATTCCAAATTTAGCCCTCAGGATCAGTGAGGCCTGACAGATCTGAGCCAGGAGCAATCCCAGCTGCATGGACAGGATGTCCCTGTAAAACAAGAAGCAAGACATTCAGGCTTTGGGGGTCAAAGGAAACCTTAAAAAATGCCCCAGGCCTACACTTCACAGAAGGCCCAAGATCTTCTCCAGCAATCCCACAAAGTAAGCAGCTAGACTCTGCTTGTACACCACCAGCAACAGGAACCTCAATACTCCCCAAAGCGGACCCTGCCTTTTTCCATTAGCTCTGAATTTTTAAAAACTTACTCCTGTCCAACTAAACCATTTCACCAAACTTTCCACACTCTAGGACAAACCTTACCCTTTTCCCATGAAACCCTTAACCAACAACCCCTCTTTATGTTCATTGCCAGCTAAATACATCCAGGCCTTTCAAACAAGCCTCACAAGCCACCATTTGAAGGCAGACCACCATCCTGATGCTTTTCTGAATGGGCTCCAAAAATAATATAACCTTCAGCAGTGGTTGGACAGGACAGGGCAGAACAAGACCCAGCATTCCTTCATTCCAGGTGCCCACTTCCTATGAAGGCAGCTAGAGACAACAATTTGTTGTGTTTTTTTAATATCCAAATCACACTGTGAAATCATATAATTTATATTTGCATTCCAGACCATAACCCCTGCCACACGTGATTCTGGCTAGTCATGACACCAAAGAACTCCAGAAAGCATGCCCAAGGTGGCGGAACCCCCTGAGATCAGAGAACCACAGCAAAGGGACAAGTCCAGACCTTGGAGCCACACTGACTGAAGTTCAAGGCCCAGCTTTGCCTTACTGAACAACCCTCAGCAAATGGCTAAAATCCTGACTTTCAATTTGCATATCTCTGAGCTGAGAACAAAAATACTTGTTGCCAGCCCTGACAGGTGTGGCTCCGTTGGTTGGACACCATTCCACAAAGCAAAAGGTCACCAATTCAATTTCTAGTCAGGGCACACGCCTAAGTTGCGGGTTTGGTCCCAGTCAGGACATGTATGAGAGGCAACCCATCAATGTTTCTCTCTCATATGGATGTTTCTCTCCCTCTCTTCCTCCCTCCCTTCCTCTCTCTCTAAAAAAAATTAAGTTTAAAAAATATACCTGTTGACAATAAACCTTGCAAAACTTTTGTGAGGACAAAAGAGAATACAAATTCTGTCCAGAAGGTATCCAGCCACATACTATGAAAAATAGAGATAGTTACTGAAGAAGATACAAGAAACACTGTACATAGGACGATGATGCCTCAGTCCCCTTCAAAGTAGGCACCTTGGGACCTCACACAGTTCTCCCAATCACCATCAGCTGACCGTCGTATTTTCCTGAATCTCATCGACAGTCTAAAATCTCTTCCTTTTCAAAAATGATTTTAGTTTTAGGAAAAGTCAGAAGTCACAGGGTGCCAAACCTGGGCTGTAGTGGGGCTGAATCACCCAGGTGATTTGATGTTTTGCCAAAATGTTCTGCACAAGATGTGTTGCATGAGTGGGCATGTTGTCATGATAAAGCTGTCAATTACCAGTTGCCTATGGCTGAGGCCTTCTGAATGATCCCAATAGTTTCTGCAGAGGAATGTTCAAACGTAATGCAAAATTTGATGTAGTTTTCTGGCTCTACTCATTCAGTCATTTTGAAAGCAATGGCCACACAAGACACACCCTCACTCAGTGGCATCCACCATCCCCACTGACTAGTACAGTGAAGTCATCATTGTTCACACATGTACATTCCAGTCGACTCTCCTTGGCTTCTAGGTTACATCAATGTCGTGCAAACCATTCTTGTTATATTAAGAATGGCTGGACTTTTTCCAGACAGATCTCATATATATAATGTGCCTAGCATAAGAATAGTAGGTGCTTAATAAAAGGAAAGTATTATTGTTATAGTCAAAGTCTCATCAGATCCCTGACAGCAATTTCCAAGGACAGAAAACCCAAGAAGTAGCAACATCATCCACCCATCTTCCACAAGGGTGCCAATACATTTCAGTGGGGGAGAACAGTCTTTTCAACAAAGTAATGCTAGGACAAGTGAGTAGTCACATGAAAAAGAATGAAGTCAGATGTCTTTCTCCCACCATACATAAATTAACTCAAAATGATTCATAGACTAAAATGTAAGAGCTAAAACTATAAAACTCTTAATATAAAACATAGCTATCTTTGTGACTTTGAGTTAGGCATGGTTTCTTATCAAAAGCATAAGTAACAAAAGAAAGATAATGTGGAATTTGTCCAAATTTTAAACTTTTGCTTTTTAAAGAACACCATCAAGAAAGGGAAAAGACAGAATGGAGGAAAACAGTTGCAAACCAGATATCTTCCAAGAGACTAATCTTTAAAATATATGAACACTTACAGCTCAATAAAAAGACCCAATTGTAAAAGAACAAAAGTCTTAAATAGACATTTTTCTAAAGAAGACATAAACAGCCAAAAAGCATATGAAAAGATGTTCAACACCATTAGTTATTATGAGATACAAATCAAAACCATAATGAGATACCACTTTATACCCACTTGGATGGCTAAAATCAAAGTGTAGATAATAACAAGTGTTGACAAGGATGTGGATAAATTGGAACCCTAATACATTGCTGATGGAAACATAGAATGGTGCTACCTCTGTGGAAAATAGTTTGGCAGTACCTCAAAATGCTAAATACAAAGTTATCATCATGACCCAGTAATTGCACACCTAGATATATACTCAAGAGAAATGAAAATATGTCTACACAAAAACTTGCCAATACATTTTAATAGCAGCAGAATTACTTTGTTGTTGTTGTTGTTCTCTATAAGGTTTTTGGTTTTTGTTTTTATATTCAATATTATTTTGTATTAGTTTCGGGCATATGGTATAGTGGCTAGACAATCATACTTTACAAAGTGTTCCCCCAATATTTCCAGTACCCACCTGGCATCATGCATAGTTATGACAATATTATTGACTATATTCCCTGTGCTGTACTTCAATCCTCATGACTATTCTGTAACTACCAATCTGAATTTCTCAATCCCTCCATCTTTTTCACCCAGTCCCACAACTCCCCTCCCCTCTGGCAACCATCAGTCTATTCTCTGTATCTATGAGTCTGTTTCTGTTTCATTTGTTCATTTATATTATGCTTTAGATTCCACCTATAAGTGAAATCACATGATATTTGTCTTTCGCTGACTGGTTTCACTTAACACAATACCTATCCTCTAGATCCATCCAGCTGTCACAAATGGTAAGACTGCATTCTTCTTTATGGCTAAGTAATAGTCCATTGTATACATGTGCCTCAGCTTTTTTTTTTTTCACTCTATTGATGGGCACTTGGGTTGCTTCCATATCTCGACAGTTGTAAATAACACATAGCAGCAGAATTTTTTAAGAAGTTTTATAAGAGTTTATTTGAGCCAAACTGATGACATATGCTTGGGAGCAAGATTTCAAACACTCACCAGGATTTTTTTATTACCCAAAATGTTCATCAATTAATGAATGGATAAATATGGCATATCCATATAATGGACTATTATTTGACAATCAAAAAAATGAAGGACTATAGTATACCACAACACGGATGAACCTAGAAAGCATTATTATGCTAAGTAAAAGAAGCCAGGCACAAAATCATACACATGGTATGATTCCATTTATATAAAATGTCTGGAAAAAGCTAATCCATATAGACTTTAAAGCAGATTTATGGTTGTCAGGGGCTGGGAGGAAGGAGAATGGGGAGAAACTACTAAGAGGTAAAAGGTTTCTTTTTTGGAGTGATGAAAATGTTCTTAAATTAGATATGGTGAGTGTTGCACAGCCCTGTGAATATACTAAAAACAATTGAGTTGTATATATCACAGGGTGAATATTATGGTATGTGAACTGTATCTCAATAAAGCTGCATTTGAAGCTATGAATGAATGAAATTTGAAAACTATGTTAAGTGAAAGAATCCAGTCACAAAAGACTATATATTATGTAATTCCATTTATACAAAATGGATTTGTCTAGAATAGGCAAATGTATAGGGACAGAAAGTACATGAGTGGCTGCCCAGTTTAGGGGGTAGAAGTTGGAGGAAATATGGAGTGACTGCTAAATGGGTTTCTTTTGGTGTGAAAAAATGTTCAGAATTAGGTGGTGGTGATGGTTGCACAACCCTTCAAATACACTAAAGCCCACTGAGTTGTAAACTTTAAAAGAATGAATATTTGTGAATTATATCTTAATAAAGCTATTTTAAATAAAGTTTTTAAATGTTTTTTAAATATATTTTATTGATTATGCTATTAGAGTTGTCCCATTTTTTTCTCCCCTTCATTCCCCTCTGCTCTGCACCATCCCTCTGACCAGCATTCCCCACCTTTAGTTCATGTCCATGGGTCATACATATAACTTCTTTGGCTTTGCCATTTTCTATACTATTCTTAGCCTCCACCTGTCTGTTTTGTACATACAGTTTATGCTTCTTATCCCCTGCACCTTTTCCTCCATTCTCCCCACTCTTCCTCCCTGCTATATCCCTCCATGTGATCTCCATTTCTGTGATTCTGTTCCTGTTCTAGTATTTGTTTATTTTGTTTTTGTTTTTCGGTTCAATTGTTGCTAGTTGTGAGTTTGTTGTCATTTTACTGTTCATAGTTTTGATTGTCTTCTTTTTCTTAGAGAAATCCCTTTAACATTTCATATAAGGGCTAGGTGATGAACTCCTTTAACTTGACTTTATCTGGGAAGCACTTTATCTGCCCTCCCATTCTAAATGATAGCTTTGCTGGATAGAGCAATCTTGGATGTAGGTCCTTGCCTTTCATGACTTTGAATACTTCTTTCCAGCCCCTTCTTGCCTGCAAGGTTTCTTTTGAGAAATCAGCTGACAGTGTTATGGGAACTTGGCTGCATTATGGTGCTGGGAGTGGGGAGGGGTCCCAGAAGGAACAATGCTGTTTGCTCGCTTTCTGCTTTTTGAGTCACTTCCCCTGCTACCCACAAGCAAATTAGGCCCTTCTGGTGCTGATTCCTGAGTGGGTGTTTTTGTGTACCTTCTAGGACCCTGTGGGTCTCTCCAACGAACTCTCCTGTGAGGCTGGGAGTTTCTCCCACTGCTGCAACCCCCCCTCCCCCAGATTTTTACAGTCAGAGGTTTTGAGGCTTTATTTCCCCACACTGGTACTCTGGGTTGTGGGGTATGTCTCAGTCCACAGTTGTTCCTCCCAGTTTATCCAAACACACATGTGAGACCACCCAGTCCTTCTGCCACAGCCTCAACCCATCTGCCAGCCACCACATTACCTGCCCTGGTCCTCTCCACCCTGGCTCCCCATCTCCACCCCTCCTACTGGTCTGGATGAATGCTTCTTCTTAAGTACTTGGTTGTCAGACTTTGATACAATTCAATTTTCTGGCAGTTCCAGTTATTTTTTGTTTTTAAACTTGTTGTTATCCTTCTTTTGGTTGTGCAAGGAGGCCAAGTATATCTATCTATGCCTCCATCTTGGCCACAAGTCTCTAAAGTATGGTGTTTGTGTTTTTTTAAGTGGTAACATGGTATAGTCCTGGAGTCACAGGAGAGCAGCAGACATGAGGGATAGCTGCCATGGCCATATTAGCAGCCTCCTCTGTCTTCTCAGCAAGTGCTCTCTCTGCCATAGATAAGTGGAAAATGGTATCCATGAGCTGGCAGGACCAGGAATGGCCCCCTCTCTTGGACCAGTCCAGTCAGCATTCATTCCTGGGAAGTGACAAGGAGGATGCAGGGTCTAATTAATGTTGTTGGGTACTTACAATGGGAAGTAATGGGAAACCTGGTATAATGGCCGTGGATAGAAGAGCAAAAAGAGCCAGCCTGAAAACAGAATGTAGAGTAGCCTCAAAGAGGGAGGAGGAGGAAGAAAAAGCTGATTTACCCTGGAATACTTTCCAGTCCCAATCTCACGAGAGACCACCAGCATTGCCTATTCATATTTTGGTTGTTTGACATCTCCAATAAATTCCCCCTTTTGCTTGAGACTTCTGTTCAAAGGGTCCCTACAAAGAATCCATTTACTTCTTCCTGCCATGGCAAAGACTGGTAGTTGTCCCTCAAAACCATGTTCCTCACCTTTGCCTGGGCTAGAGCTAGCCTATATTTCTCCGTCCCCTCCACCACCTCCCTACAGGTAGGTGTGCCAGGAGACTAAGCCGCAGCCAATGCAATAGGAACAAAAGTGACAAGGGTGGACTTCTGGTCAGGCCTTTGTGAAGAATTGGAAGGAAAGCTTCCTGCTGACTATGACTATTCTGCCTTGGATTAGAAGAGTTAAAAATAAATTTGTATTGTGTTTATGCCCATCCTATTGCGGGACCTATTTGTCACAGTTTAGCCTGCTCTAACTAAAACAAGGCAGGAAGGCAGTCTCTTTCACCAACATGAGGAGGGTACAGTTAGCCCCAGGGCCAGGACTGTAGAGTGAGGAAATCTTGAGGTCATGAAAATGCTAACCTTCACTTGTACCACCCTGAGTGAATGCCTCCTTGGCTTTCATGTCCTAGGCATCTTATTGCCTCATCCTAGCCCTGTTAGCACCACTGTAATTGGCAACCATCTTACAAAGTGGAGCTAACACAGAGAGAGAAAATGTCTATAATACTGAGGTAACCATGTATGGGACCAGGCAGGATACTGGAAATATTGGAGGGATAACTTTGTAAATTATATGATTGTCTAACTACTATGCTGAACACCTGAAACTAATGCAAAATATTAAATATAGACTGTAATTATAAAATAAAAATGTAAAAGTTTTTAAAACAGGTAGAGGAACTGAATAAACAGTTTTTCAAAGGACATACAGATGGCCAGCAGGTACATGAAAAGGTGCTCAGCATCACTAATTATCATAGAAACTCAAATCAAAACCACAATGAGCTATCACCTCACACCTGTTAGAATGGCTGTCATCGAAAACACAAGAGATAACAAGTGTTGGCAAGGATATGGACAAAAGGGAACCCTTGTACATTGTTGGTAAGAATGTATTGGTGCAACTACTATGAAATATAGTATGAAGGTTCTTCCAAAAATTAAAAACTACCATGTGAACCAGCAATTCCACTCCTAGATATATGTGGAAGGGAAATGAAATCATTAACTCAAAAAGATATCCGCACTCCACGTTCACTGCAGCATTATTAACAATAGCCAATCTAAGTGCCCACAAAAGGAGACATGGATAAAGAAAATATACATAAGCATGCGCACACACACACACACACACAGATATTACTGAACCACAAAAAAGAAAATCCTGCCACTTATGACATGAATGGACCTTGAAGACAGTATGCTAAGTAAAATTAGTCAGAGAGAAAAATGTAAGTAGTGCATAATCTCACTTACATGTGGAAATCTTTAAAAAAAAAATAAACTCAGAAATAGAAGACAGATTGTGGTTGCCAAAGGCAGTGTTGGCGGGAGCAAGGGGAGGGACAGGAAGGGTGGAAGGTGGGGAAAATGGAAGCAAGGGGTCAAAAGGGACAAAATTACAGTTATAAGGAAGTTCTGGGAATGTAGCGTGCAGAATGATGACAATAGTCAGCAATATTGTATTGTACATTTGAAAGTTGTTAGGAGAATAGATCTTAAAAGTTATCACAAGAAAAAATTTATATCTATGTGAGGTGATGAATATTAACTAGACTTATAATGGTTATCATTTTACAATATATACATATATCAAATCATTTATGCTATTGTACACCTTAACTTAGTACTATGTTATATGTCAATTACATTTCAATGAAATGAAAATAAAAATAAAAACATCTACGGGTAGAACTTTTTTTGAAAAAAGTAAATGACAACCTCCGGCCAAGATGGAGGTGTAGGCCAACACACTATGCCTCCTCGCACAACCAAAATTAAGGACAACAAAGATTTAGAAACAAGAAAACAACCAGAACTCAGAAAATTGAACTGTTTGCAAGTCCAACAACGATTCATCCAAACCAGTAAGAGGGGCAGAGTCACGGCAGGAAAAAGCGGAGGTGTGGACCAGGCACGCAGGCAGCAGCGGAACCCAGGCACGGGGTGGCAACTGTGCAGAACCAGTGAGGCCGCACAAGGCAGCTGGCTAACCGGGTGATCCCACGTTCACTC
>PVKU01017189.1:0-12209 GCA_004027475.1 Anoura caudifer | reverse complement strand
ATCGAGCTCAATCAATTTTGTGAGCATCCTGATTACCAGTGTTTTAAACTCTGCATCAGATAGGTTGGCTATGTCCCCGTCACTTAGCTCTTTTTCTGGAGTTTTGATCTATTCTTTCACTTGGGCCATATTTCTTTGTCTTGGTGCACCTGTTAAGTTGCAAGGGGGTGGAGCCTTAGTTTTCACCAGGGCAGGGCAACCCTCTTTGCTGCTTTGCTGTGCTATCTGTGGGAGAGGGGTCAGAGAGGGAACAATGCCACTCACTCCCTCTGTTTTATCCCATTTCCAATGAACTGTCCTGTGAGACTGGGAGTTTCCCCGTGAGCCAGCCCCTCCTTGCCTGTGAGGTCCATGGCCTTGCTGTGGGTCCTCTACGCTCATCCTGCTGCTCTTCTCCACCACTCCTACCAGTGTGGATGAATGTTTCTTTAACTCCTTGGTTGTCAGAATTCCTTGCAGTTTGCTATTCTGTCAGTTGTGGTTGTTTATTGTTTTTAAATTGGTTGTTATCCTTCTTTTGGTTGTGTGAGGAAGTGAAACATTTCTACCTATGCCTCCATCTTGGCTGGAACTCACATTCTCTTTCATGATGGTAAAACCTCCTTGTGGCTGATTTTATTTTATTTTATTGTATTTTTATTGCCCCTTTGGCTGATGTTGGAATGTGCACAAATAACCTAGCTCTCTCTTCTTATCAGAGGACTGCACAATCTCATCCTTGTGATCAGACTTTGCCATTTGATGAGCCAGTTCATGCTTAGCCATACTCTTTTTTCTCTCTGCCATGCCACCTGTTTGGCTGCTCTGTGTTCCTGGGTCCTGGCATGAGGATGTTGATAATGTGAATAGCCCTAGGTCAGCTGAGATGGACAAGTAGCATGAGTGAGAAATAAATGGTGGTTGTCTGTCATTTCAGCATAACCCAGTTGGCTCTGAGCCCATATCCCTCCTCACCAGGAGAATGAAGCCTGATGTGAAATAATAGAAAATACATATGTTGGCCTCTTCGCCTGTTGCGGCACAGAGCATGTAAAACCCTTGGAACTTCCTACATGGAAAGAACACTAGGAGCATCTTTTGTTCTAATTAGGCAACTCTGGGTGGCTCATGAATGGCTCCTGGTTGGGGGCTGTTCACCAAAAAGATCAAAGCATGATTACAAGTTTAGAACTTTCAGCTTCACCCTCCATTCTCTGGAGAAGGAACAGGAGCTGGAAATGGAGTTGATGATGGATCATGACTACATGATGAAGCCTCGATGAAATCTTAACAGTATAGGGCTCAGGGAGCTTCCAGACTGGTGAACACATCCATGTGCTGGGAGAGTGACACAGTTCCATGGGACAGAAGCTCCTGTGCTCGGGACCTTTCCAGACTTCATCCTATGTATCTCTTCATCTCTATCCTTTATTATATAATACCTCATAAACATAAGCATTTTCCTGAATTCTGTGAGTTATTCTAGCAAATGACCGAACTTGAGGAGGGGTCATGGGAAACTTGGGTTTATAGCCAGTTGGTCAGAAGTACAGGTGACAACCTGGGACTTGCAATTGGCATTTGGGGTGGGAGAAGCAGTCTTGTGGGACTGGGCCCTTAACCAGTGGGCTCTGAGGTAACTCTGGTGTCAGGATTGAACTGAATTGCGAGACACCCAGTTGGTGTTGTAGAGAAGAGATTGGTGTGACAAAAACCCAAACATCTGCTCTCAGAAGTGTTCTGAGTGTGGTAGTAGTGTGAGAGTAAAGGAGAAACACAGGAGTGTTTTTCCCAGACAACTGGGATACTTCCTCATATACCCAACTCCTGGTCAGGCCTGGCCAGGGGATCAAGATGTCTCCAGCTCACCATTTCCCAGGAAACTGTGGCCCAGAGAGAAATCATGAGGTTTTCTTGACTCTTCTCCATAGGACTGAGAGCAGGGGGTCACCTGGTGGACACACACTGGGACCGAAGGGCTTTCCAAGCTGCAGGTTGTAACTCATGAACAGGTTAATGGAATATTTTATGGAACCTGAGCAGAATTTCATGTTTTTAATGAATTAGAATGGGATAATCTAGCACATTACAGAGTAGAATAGAAAATATAAAAGTATATCATAAATACAAAGGTTCAGCATGGTTTCATGAAGCATTTGTTTTAGAATCACTGCAAAAATATGTTCTTTATTGTGAGTCTTGGTGAATAACACTAAAAAGTTTCCTCCTGTGACGCACGTACTGTTCTTTCTCACACATTGGTGCATTTCCCAATTATCTGCTAGGAAGTGGGATTAGCTCTAGAACCAGTGTAAAAATTATTGAAAGACAAATAAAATAGACAAGAAGGTTTAAACAGTCATTTTGGACCCTCATCAGAAGAGCACATGCACCCACATGGGGTCCCAGGCTTGGATGAGGGGAGAAGGCTAATTGGGGATATGCTTGGGGCCATGTGCAGGCTGATTTCTGGAGTTGGGCAAAACTGTACTAGCCCTTCAAGTCAAAGTTTGGATCTGTCACATGGAGGAAGGGGAGGAGGAAAGCTCTATCTACCCACGGAACCTAAAGGAAAAATGTTCCCTGTTGTGACAACAAACTGTTTTCAAGTCACCCTTACCTGCATCTGTCTCCCTTGCTGGACATCCAGTTGGTGGGAACCATCTTCCCAATGAGAAAGAAAAGTGAAATTTTTCAGGATCTCTTTTGGGTATTCTATTCTGTATTTGCATGGAGAATAATGTACTACACAATGTCTACTAGCAGAGTATTAAATCTGAGGAATGTGGAACTATATTAAGGTAAAAGAGAATTTGTTTCTGCTGAGGCATAGGTAGAGCAGCATCCTCACTGACTTGGGTAGCACTCTGCTCTCACTGCTCTGCCATGCGGGGTATGCTCCTACTTCTGGGGGACCTTGGCCCCAAGTAAGCTGACCCTTCACACCCTCCATCCTGACACTTTCTCCCTTTGGTGGCTATTAGAGCCCACACTGGGCCCTGGAACTTCTATGCCAGCCCGCCCTTCTACATACCCTGTGCATCTGTGTCCTCCCCTGTCCCCAGCAACACTGGGACCCTGCCTCTCCCTCTCTGGAAGCTTCCACTCTGGAGCTTCTTCATCTTGGAAAAGTGACCCCACATCTCCTACCCTGAGATTTGAGGCAGAATGCAGAGCAATTTTGTCTCTTTCCACACACTCCACAATGGACTATCCCAGCTCCTGACTGTGATGACCTGACAAAGTAAAAGGCAAGGTGTCCAACCAACTGCAGAAACCTGTCTACAGATTGTGGTGTACAGAGTCCATTTAGTAAAAACTGGAAATACTCAGTAGAATGTCAAGTGCACATGGGCAGAGACATTTCTCTGTCTTGTTCCCTGATGTCTCTTCAGAACCAGGGACAGCGCTCAGTACAGGCTCATTAGGTGTTTGCTGAATGAATGAAAACTTTGACGGAGCAATTACACGTCTAAGTATGTGTACAAATGAACCAGTCACACATGTGCATAGGCTGATGTGCACAAGAATGAGAGGAGCAAACAAATGGGAAAAACTTGTGTTTATTAACTGGCAGTGACTGATGCTGGGAAAATGAATAATGGGGTTTTGAAACAAAAAGCAGCTACCAAACAGGAAACATACTAAAAGGGATATGGCCAGGACACTCCTTTAGTGGAGAAGAGCATGTGGGAGATGCTTATAGTTGCACCCCGTGTGTGTGTGTGTGTGTGTGTGTGTGTGTGTGTGTGTGTGTGTGTATGTATACAAATGCAGAAGATAACACCCAGAATCCAACCCCTTGAATTGCCTTATCTGTCAGGTCTGGGGAGGGTAGGGTACAGATCTTTTGTGTAGAGATAACTGACAATGCTTGTTTCATGAGGTAAGTGCATGAATACATAGACAGAAACAAGCATTAGGTATATGTGTTAGTCATTAATGAAACTCTAACATCTAACAATATTTGGCACATAGCAAGAAACATGCTTAACTTTTCTCTATTGTGAACATTTTCTTTCACTTGTATACCTGAAGGCCAGGAGTTCACAGCTTTGCTCATGTTCACGAAGGGCCACTATGTTCTGTTTTCTATCATGGGCACTTGTCACAACCCTGAGTTGGAGGCAAGGAGAGAGAAGGAAAATAAGTGGCAGTGAGCTCCCATTGTCTGATCCATCAATACCTAACTCCTCATCCTCACAGGCAGGACCCCAAGCACTCCAATTCTGCCCTACCTCATGATGTGTACTCACTTACCACTGCTATTCAAAGTGAGTCTTCTGCTCCTGCCACAGAGAGCCTCACTTGGTCTGATTTCCTAAGTTAGAGGATGCTGTGGCCTATAGTTTGGGAGCTAAGCAGGAGTTAGGAGCCCAGGGCTTCAGAGGTGGGGGAGATCCCTGGATATACAAAACAATGAATAGAAAGAGCATGGGAAGCCTTATTTCCTCTCAATGCTGCACTCCAAGAGTTTTGGCAAAGGAACGATTTGGGAAAGGAATGACAGATGCATACCAGTCCCATAAGAACAGTTTTGCACAGGTGGGGCCTGGTATGAAAGGTCACTTACACAGTCATCTTCCTCGGGGTCACTGATCTCTTCATACACAACAGGGTTCCTTCTTTCCCTCAGCCTGGGGAGCCATACATTAGTGTTTCCTTTCCCCGATCCTGTGGTAGAGATGTGTTGGTTAATAAAGTTGTTAGATAAGAAGATGTTTCATCTTTCCCAAGGGCCCATGAACCTTCCACTTGGTCTGTTGTCCACATCCTTTAGCTCAGAGAGACTGAGATGTTAGACCCACACAAGTACACAACAAACACCATTTCAAATGCCTCCCACTGTCAGGTTTAGATTCCCAAGCTCTTTAGTAACCAGAACATTCATTCAGACTTTTCAGCATACATTGTTTAGGGCATATTGTGTGTCAGGCATTGAGCTGAGGGCTGTGGATACAACTCTGAGTAAGATATGTTTCCAGGTTATCACAGATGGAATTACTTGAGCACTGTTCATGTCTTGAGTCATAGCTTTCATTCAGTGTTTTCAAACAATTTTGATTCTTCATTTCCATTTTATAGAATAAGAATCTGGAGCTCAGAGAATATGGATGACCAGCCCACAGCAACATTGATTTTATGCTGATGAAAATTCAATCTGACTTTGGAAGTCCTACTCTCAGCTCTCAGCTGCAACTGAACAAGCTCGAGTCCAACTTGGACCCGGACCTGTTCAGGATCCAGACCTGATGGCAGTGCAGCCAGAGAAATTGTTCCTCCAAATTCCCCCCACCCTTACCTGGCATCTGCTTTCTGGGCTGACCAGAGGCACTCGCTTTTCCTGGGGGGTAGGGCTATTTCTGAGCTAGTTCTGAGTCTGGTGTTACTGGCAGTGGGCTTCAAGTAATTTCCTTCTCTTGTTTCTTTCATGGGCACCACCCATTTCATAGGAAGGTCACATGTAAACGGTGTCAAAGCCATTTCTTTGGTGCTTTAAAACTTACAAAGTGTCTTCATGTGCAGTGCCTTAATGAGTATTCTCCACTTCTTGGGGAGTTTATACGGCCAGTACCTCAACTGTGAGGAACCAAGGCAGTTAGAAGGAAAAGGAATGGCCTAAATGATTAGAACACTTGGCTTCATGCTATTTCCAGACTGGCACTGTCACAAACACAGGAAGGCAGAGGGGACTGGTACTTCTTGTTGTAAGAGTGAGTGTTTGAATGGAAGGATCAGCAGCACGTGGGGAGTAAACCCCTGTGAAGACAACCTGAACTTCATAAACATAAGAAAATGTCTATGAGCTTGGAAATGGGTCAGCACTTTGGATTAGACTACTGTCACTGCTCCTGTGGTTTCAGGGAAATTATTTAGCATCTCTATTATTTTAGTTATTATGTGCTATTATTTTTATTAATATCCACCCAATTTGGATATAATAGTAACTCTTGTCATAAAAGTTTTGTTATGGATTATGTAAATTCATCTGAATTGCTTAAAATAATATCTGGCATCACTATGAAGACAAAAGAAGTATGAGCTATCACAATGTTCTTGCACTCTTACCATATTCACATATACAGGGAGAAAGGCTCTGGTCCTTCAGATTTGAAAGATACCTTCAGGTGTTTTCTTGGTTGGACTTTGGAAGTCTCCTGAGGGTGTTCATTGAAACAAGGGTGATCAGGCATAATTCTTTGGCGGATAAAGTTCCCAAAGTCCATGGAGATTCCTGAAGTACCATGGAATTCTGAAGCAGATGGTATGAATCCACTCACTGTCCAGGGTTTATTTTGAACTTGGCTTCTGAATCATCTCTAATAATGGTTTATTGATGGTATAAATTCGTAACTTTGTTCACGATGGTTTCTGATGTGAACTAAACCCCATTACTGCCTCATCCCATTCCATGACATTTCTTTCTTTTTTTTCCTCAAAGAATCAACTCAGTTGGTTGGAAATTTGAACTGTATACACTTAAAGATGTGTGGCAACTAGAGATCACTTAGGCTTAAAACAGGCAAATTTTATAGAATGCCTATTATACCCCAATGAAGTTGTTAAGTATGTGATGAAGCAGGGATGATTTAGCCCATTGGTTCTGGGAGGTTTCCAGTATAAAAGACACTCGTCAAATGTCATAATTTTTTCACTGGATTTTCAGTCCCCTGACATTGATTTTGGGAGCTTGTGGAATTGAAGACAGTACGAGCATTCTGACCCTCTTCTTGAGACTGTGCTGTCAGAGCAGAAGAGCAAGTGAACACATCCGTCCTCTTTATAGTGAGTAAACACACTGTTATCATACACAGAGTTTTTGTGAATCTGTCACTTCTTTCACCCCATGTGGCCTGCTCACTGACAAATAAGAGAGCTCAGTGTGTGTGGCATTACTCTCTCAAACCCTCTCAAAGTTAATGTATAGAATCAGGTTCAGTTAGGAGTGAGAAGACCATTCTGTATGATAAAGTTCAGGAAAATAAGTGAATGTCATTACAAAATACCTTTAATCATTTTGTCTCTTTCAATGCTTATCTAAACCTAGTATTTGATATTCTAAAATTGACTCTGGATGTTTCTGGAGGATTTACACTTTAATCAAGTTTTTCTTAATTTTCATGTGGTTCATGAGGGTGTTCAGCAGGAATAGTAACTCCTTTAAATGAAATATTTCAAACTCCAGAAAAATACGGATGATAATATGAGAAATGTGGGAACATCTGCAGCTGAGTCCAGTCAGATCTTAACATTATTGCACAACTGCTTTAGATTGCTCTGAGCTCCTTAATTCAAAAACAGATCAAAATACTCTGAACAAGTCACAGCTGACACCTGTGCAGCCCTCACTGATCCCTGTCAGCCCTCCTACACTTCTCGACATCTTAATTTGTCAAATTTTACTCTCATTCAGGTTCATATACATTTACCATTAATTTATTATCTATAAAAACATTATTGCTATTTTGCATGTTTTAGGATTTCATATGAATGGCCTCTGATTGTACATAACCTGCATCTTACTTTCTTCACTCAGCAGTGATCTCTTCAGGAAAGAACCCCCTGAGAATCTTTCCTGAGCAGCTGAACCCTAAAACAGTTAGGCTTTAGGAGACACTTTCCAGGCCCTTTCTGTCACTCACCCTGATTCCTGGGGTTCTGATCTTCATCAGAATCATGCTCAGGAGGTTTTGTGGTCTGTTTCTTAGGACGCATGAAATCTGGGAGGTGGGCCCTGAGACCTGGGAGAAGGAAAACATTTGTTCCTTAATAGACAGCCTGAGAGGAGCATGGGTGCTGGGGGTGCAGCAGGGATAGTAAAGATTATGGGGGGTGGATTTGAATGAGAGCCAGTGGAGGTGAAGCATGGGGGACCCAGGTCTGAGCATCTCTGTGGCCACTCCTGGCTCTGAGCCCTGTTCAGGATACAACAGAGCAGAAGGTTCTGGAGTTGCCCTGGGATTTCTCCCTACAGAGAAGTAAAGAAGGGAACACTGGCCATAGCCTAAGACAAAGCCATGGCATTCAGAGGGAAAGAGAGATGTTCTTGTGTTCCTAGGCCTGTCTGGACCCAGAATTTCCTGTTACCTAGCTGAGTCATGGTGTCATAGTTTCTCTTCATGTACACATGGGTGATTTTCTCTGAGTTTCCCAGCTTTGCCCACTGTTCCTCAGAGAAGTATTTGCAAATATCCACAAAGGCCTAGGAAAGAAAGAAAAATAAATCTTGGCGGTGTCTCAGGTAAAAGTATTTGACATTTATTTAGCCTGGCCTCTTCCCTCCACTGCAGGACTTGTGTGTTGGACCTGTGACCTGCAGCTAATAATTCTTCCTGGTTGATGTCACCGCTAACTGAGAGAACAAGGCTAACATTTCTTAGCCTCTCCTCTGGCATGCTAGAGGTGCTTCATGTGGGTGGTGGGCTCTGCTCTCACCTTCCAGAATGGACTGACAGTCACCAAATGCAGTGCAAGATCACAGGCCTTGTTGTTTCCAGGGATGCTGGGCAAGTTCTGAGTGAGGGTGGGAAGCTCCTGAGGCTCTGGATAACCACCCTGATACCCTCTTCCCTGTCCTCACTGCCTCTGGCCTCATGTCCTCAGAAACCTAGCTACCATACGGTGTCCCCAGGCTACCACTCTTCCCCCTCTGGATCACCTCACCTTGCATTTCTCTTCTGATTTGACTTTACCCTCCATGGGTTTTTTTGCAAAGGAGCTGCCTGCGTTCATGGCTCTGTGAATGATCTGACCTTGAAGGGACACAGCTTGAGTCTCTCCAGTTGCAAAGCCAAAGGTCCTGTTGAGGAGAAATCATTGAGGGAAAACCATACTCAGACTGTCACCAGGAACAAGGTTTTACTTTTCTCCACCCTTGGCTCATTTGTCAGAAAGGCTGGGGGGAATCCAGGTTACAACAGGGGCCGTAGTTCTCTGGGAGAAGGATGGATGGGAGACAGGTTTTCTGTGGGCATGACCAAAGGAGCCTTGAGTCTTTGAGGGGGTCTGGCTACTGTTGTTAGTAGTTTGCCTAGAGTTTGGCTTATCCTGAAGGAAAGATTGAAAGGCCCTTGTTGGGGAAGCAGTGAAGTGAGGGTGCTGTGTTACTGAGAGGGTGTTTTGTGTCAACAGGCCAGGGGAGGTAAGTCTCAGAGATCATATGGTTTGGATATTGAGGTAGAGGGATATGGGTTTTTTCTCTATTGGAAAGAAATAAGGACCACTAATATGAGTGTATCTGGAGGCTAATTCTAGGTGATCTGGAAATTATTACTGTAAAGAGAGCTGTAATTTCTGGGACTACAGGACTAGGCATCAACCTGGCTGAGTTGTAGGGGATTTTAATGCGGAAATGAGGGCACTGAGAGTCTCTCAAGTAGAAGATATTGTTGGGTTTCTGAGGCCAAGAAGTTTGTTGCTTTAAACCAAGTGCTTATCAATAGACCAATGGATAAAACATGTAATGGCATGTAAACATACTCACTTACTATCAGAGCACTTAGATGCATAAAGAAAATCTTGGTGGACTTTAAGGACAAAATTGAGAGCAATACGCTCATGGTAGGGTAATTTAACACCACACTGTCATGAATGGATAGATCTTTCACATAAAAAACATCTACAAGGAAACAGTGACCTTAAACGACACACTAGATCGAATAGATTTAATTGATATTTAGAGGACATTTCATCCCAAAGCAGCAGAATACATTCTTCTCAAGTGCACATGGATCATTCTCAAAGACAGACTACATGTTAGGACACAAAATAAGTCTTAACAAATTCAAGAAAACTGAAATCCTATCAAGCATTTTCTCAGACCACAAGGGCCTGAAAATAGAAATCAACCTCAGTAAAAAACTCAAAAACATTCAAATGCATGGAGGCTGAGTAACATGTTATTAAACAGTGAATCAGCCATCAATGAGATCAAGGAAGAAATCAAAAAGCACCTGGAAATAAATGAAAATGAATACACAATAACCCAAAACTTATGGGACACAGCAAAGGCAGCCCTAAGAGGGAAGTTCATAGCAATACAGGCTTACCTAAAGAAGATAGAAAAAAATCTCAAACAATCTAACCCTATACCTAAGAGAACTAGAAAAACAAACAAAGCCCAGAATAAGTGGAAGGACAGAAATAAGATCAGAGCCAAAACAAATACGAAACTAAAAAAAAATTCAAAAGACCAATGATCCTAGGAGCTGGTCCTTTGAAAATATTAATGAAATTGAAGAATCTTCAACCAGACTCATACAGAAAAAAGAGAGAGGACCCAAATTAATAAAATCAAGAATGAAAGAGAAGAAGTAACAGCTGATACCAGAGAAATACAAAGGATTATAAGAAATTACTATGAACAACTGTATGCTAAGAAAGTGTACAACCTGGGTGAAATGGGTGAATTTCTAGAAGCATACAATCTTCCAAAACGGAATCAGGAAGAAGAAGAAAACCTGAATAGACTGAGTAGACTTTTTAACAACTAATGAAATTGAAGCATTAATTAAAAAAAAAAAAAAAAACTCTCAGCAAATAAAAGTCCTGGACCAGATATCTTCACAGCAGAATTCTACCAATCATTCAAGGAAGAACTAATACCTATCCTTCTCAAACTATTCCAAACATTCAAGAAGAGGGAAGACTTCCAAGCTCTTTTTATGAGGCCAGTATTATCCTAATCCCAAAACTAGGTAAAGACACAAAAAAGAAAGAAAACTACAGGCCAATATCATTGATGAACATAAATGCTAAATACTCAACAAAATATTGGCAAACTGAACCCAGAAATACATTAAAAAGATCATACACCATGATCAAGTGGGATTTGTTCCAAGGATGCAAGATTGGCACAATATTCACAAATCAATAAATGTGATACATCACATAAACAAAATGAAAGATAAAAATCACATGATCAAATGCAGAAAAAGCATTTGATAAAATTCAGCACCTGTTTATGATAAAAACTTAGCAAAGTGGGAATAGATGGATCATACCTCAGCATAATAAAGGCTGTATTTGGCCCTGGCTGGTGTAGCTTAGTGGTTGAGTGCTGGCCTGCAAGTCAAACAGCCACTGGTTCGAGTCCCAGTCTAGGGAACATGCCTGGGTTGTAGGCCAGGACCCCAGTGGGGGCATGCAAGAGGCAACCACACATTGATGTTTCTCTCCTTCCCTTCTCCTTGCTCTAAAAAGAAATAAAATATTTTTAAAATATAAAGGCTACATATGAAAAACCTACTGCCAATATACTACTCATGGGGCAAAAACTAAAAGCATTTCCCTTAAGATCAAAAACAAGACAGGGATGTTTGCTTTCCCATTCTTATTCAACATAGTACTGCAAGTCATAGCCACAGCAATCAAACAAGAAGAAATAAAAGGCATCCAAATTAGAAAGAAGCAAAACTATCATTATTCACAGACAACATGATATTGTATATAGAAAACCCTACAGGCTCCACCAAAAAACTATTAGACCTAATAAATAAATTTGGCAAAGCAGCAGGTTAAAAAATCAATACTCAGAAATCAATGGCATTTTTATATACCAATAATGAACTATCAGAAAGGGAAACTAAGAAAACAATCTTGTTTACTATTGCAACAACAACAAAAAAATAAGGTACTTAGGAATAAATTTAACCAAGGAGGTAAAAGACTGGTACTTGGAGAACTATAGAACACTGAAGAAAAAAAAAAAACAGGAAAATACAAATAAGTGGAAGCATATACTGTGTTCATGGATTGGAAGAATTAACATCATTAAAATATCTATTCTACCAAAATCAATCTATAGACGCAACACAATTCCTATTAAAATACCAATGGGGAGTTCCAGCCAAGATGGAGGCATATGTAGAAATGCTTCACTTCCTTGCACAACCAAAAGGATAACAACCAATCTAAAAAACAATAAACAACCAGAAGTGCCAAAAAAAATCAAACTGCATGGAACTCCAACAACCAAGGAGTTAAAGAAACATTCACCCAGACTGACAGCACCACAATGCAGCAAAGAAGATTGCCCTGCCCTGGTGAAAACTAAGGCTCCACCCCCTTGCAACTTAACAGGTGCACCAAGACAAAGAAATATGGCCCAAGTGAAAGAATAGATCAAAACTCCAGAAAAAGAGCTAAGTGACGGGGACATAGCCAACCTATCTGATGCAGAGTTTAAAACACTGGTAATCAGGATGCTCACAAAATTGATTGAGCTCGAT
>PVKU01017188.1:0-12207 GCA_004027475.1 Anoura caudifer | reverse complement strand
CAGATTAGGGAAGTTCTCCTTTATTATTTGTTCAAATAAGTTTTCCACTTGTTGCTCTTCCTCTTCCCCTTCCGGTACCCCTATAATTCGGGTGTTGGTACGTTTAAAGATGTCCTGGAGGTTCCTAAGCTTCTCCTCATTTTTTTTTTTTTTTGAATTCTTGTTTCTTCCTTCTTTTGTTTGGTTGTTTGTTTCTTCCTTCTGGTCCACTCCATTGATTTGAGTTCCAGTTTTCCTCCCATCACTATTGGTTCCCTGTGTGTTTTTCTTCATTTCACTTATTGTAGCCTCCATTTGTTCCTCTAATTTGTGACCAAAATCAACCCATTCTGTGAGCTTCCTAATCACCAGAGCTTTGAACTGTGCTTCTGATAGGTTGGCTACCAGCGCTATGAGCTCTGCATCTGATAGGTTGACCACCTCCTAGTTGCTCAGATGAATTAGCTCCGGGGCCCTGGTCTGTTCTCCCTTTTGAGCCATCCTTGTTTTTTTTTTTGGTCTGGTCGTGGCTGTTACGTAGTGAGGGGCGGAGCCTTAGGCGTTCACTAGGGTGGGGCAGTCCAGTTGCTGGGTTGTGATGCTGGATGTGGGGGAGGGGTCTGAGAGGGAACAATGGCGCTTGCTCCATTCTTTGCCAGATTTCAGTCACTTTTGCGCTTCCCCCAAGCAAATTGGACCCCTCTGGTGCTGATTCCTGGGTGGGTGGGCCTGCGCATGCTCCAGGACCCTCTGGGTCTCCCCAATGAACTCTCCTGTGAGGCTGGGACTCCCTCCGGGCACTTCAGCCCCGACAAGTATTTTCAATTGGTGCTTTTAGGCTTCACTTCCCGGCGCTGGGGCCCTGCGTCGTGCAGTCTGACTTGCTGCCCGTTTTCGCCTGGTTTACCTGTGCATGAATGTGTGTCCGAGGTCTGCTTAGCTGCCTGTGCGCCTGGAGTGACTGCGCGCCCAGAACCACCACCGGCTCATCCCGCTGCTGACTCCGCCCCTGTCATTGGTCTGAGTGAATTGTTGTTGTCGGACTCCCGCACAATTCAGTTTTCTCTCTGTCCTGGTTGGGTTTTCTTTTTTTTTTTTTTGTTCTATATTTTTGTTGTCCTTAATCTTGATTGTGAGAAGAGTCACAGCATGTCCAGCTACGCCTCTATCTTGGCCGGAAGTAGTATTTCTTATTTCTAAGCATTAGGCACATTGTCCTAGTTACAGATTCCAGATGGGAGATGGTTTCAAGGTGACAGATAATGTCCACCTTTCCAATGGAATAGTCCAAGTTCATCACCTTGAGGGATTTTTGCTCATCTCAAAATCTTAAAAACTTTTCTTTATTATGGAAGTAATTCATATTGGTAAAAAACAATTAAATCATATAACAAAAAATGTACAAGTCCCTGAGTCCAAAGCTCCTGCAGTGTGTAGTATACAATAGTTTGGTGTATTTTCCTCAAATCATACAGTGTATAACATATTTTGCTTTATAATTGTGTAAAAATGTATTTTAAGCAAAAATGGGGATAATAATGTTTTTCAACTTACTAGTAAGTTTTGATTATTCATGTAAACCCACCCTGTTTTCCCTAATGGCTGTATCTATCTGTGGATGTAGAGTAACTGATTTCACTGGTTTTTGCTAATGGCTATTCAGGCTGTTTTTCTGATACGAATTTTGGAGGCCAGCAATTGTTCCTTAACTTGCTTACTACGGGAAATGGCTGTGACGCAGCTCTTTGTGACTCTGCTTTTGTGAGGAGGAGAAAGACTTTTTGTTCCCAAATCCCACGGGCACAGAGTCTCAGCTTTGCCATTGTTATTGCCTGTGTCCTGTAGGAGGGCCCTGGTCCCTGTGCTGCCTGGGGACCCCTGGAGAGGCAACTCTCTCACGACACTTCCTGCTGGTCCCCATGGTTCCTGGGGGAAGAGTCATGGGGAGAAGTCCCGATTCCTGGGGACTGGGGACAAGCTGAGTGAGGGAGGCATCACTGAGGGGTCGAAAGCATTTTTGCAAAGGGCCAGGTGCTGAAGGCTTTTGGTCTTGCTGGCCACAGGGCCTCTGCTGCGATGACTCAACTCTGCCCGTGCAGACAGCAGCCACAGACAAAAATGTCGGTGTCACAGTGTGGCTGCATGCCAGTGACACTTGATGGACACTGAGGTTGGAATTTCACGTGCCACCAGATATGATTCTTCTGACTTTTCCTCGAACCATTGACGAAGTGTCAAAACCATTCCTGGCTTGCATACGAAACTAAGCGGAGGCACAAACTGGCTTGTGTGTTATGGGGCCTGTACTCGTAACTTTACAACAGGATTGCTTGAGTTCTCAGTTTTGGTTCCGCTGAGTTGGCTTGTGGGTGTATCCCATTGAGTCATTGTTCCCCTAGTCAGGTTTTATCGCCGGAGAGTGAAGTACGCCCTTCGTTGGTGGCCCCTGCCCGCACCGCAAGGCCCCCTGTCTCACGGTGTTTTTTTTTCCCCTTTGGTTCCTTTTCATGATTGTCCCTCACCCTGTCTTCTGGATGGCCAGCACCCTAGTGTGTTTCATGGGTGGTGCTTTAGTCTGCATGATTCTCTTCTGGTTGCTGTTGATTTTTAAATTTATTTTTTCAGTGGTGGTTCTCCTAAGACGTGCGTGGGTGGGTTCTGTGTGGACATCTTTAATTCATGCGAGTGTATTGTATTGCAATGCTCGTTCTCGCATTTCCACCCAGCCCTGTGTCTGAAGCTCCTCTGTGCTGCTGCCTGTGGACAGTGAGCCCTTGCTTCCAACCCACAGAGCCTGGGGCGGGATGTGGGCGAGCCCCTGCGCTCTTCTGGACTGCACTGTAGGTGTTCTGCAGTGCACCTGTGCTGTAGGTGTTCCAGAGCAATGGTCTCCTCGCTTGTGAAAGAGACTTAGGATGGCTTGGACCAGAGAGGCTCTCACCCCTGATTCTGGTCCAGGTCAGAATGTCCCCACCCCCAGCACTTAGCACACTGTCTGTTAGTGACAACTCAATAATGTTGAATGAACGTGACCTTGAACCTCTCCAAACTTCTCCAGCTCTGCCCTATGCTTCCCTGCAGGGCGAGGCTTGGAGTGGGATTTCCTTGCCTTCCCCCGCCTTCCCCTGTGCAGGCAGGCCCTCACTCTCACCCACTTCATCGTGATGCAATCAGAAGTAGGTATTTGGTCTTTGTCCCCAGTTCCTGGCACAGAGCTTCTAAAACCTTGTCATTTCCTAAGTGATCGGGTGAGAGTAGGGTTTTGTATTGTTTTCCATAATGAGCCCTTTTCAACCACACCTGAGTGGATGCTAATGAGGCTATGCTGGGTTCGGAGCCAGAGGTGCCAGCCCTGTGTTTGGAGGTCTGGAGGTTGCGCCAACCGCTAACGCTGATGATTTAATCAACCGTGTGTGTGCGTGTGTGCGTTTTGTGGCCTCTGTGAAAACCTGTGATCTAAGGCGCTGGTGAACACGTGGAGGTGCTGGGAGGGGCCTGGAGCTCCATGCCCCTTCCCACACACCTTGTCCCCGCATCCCTTCCACCCGGCTGTGCCTGTGTTGTATCCTTTTGTTATAAACTGGTGATCCAGTGAGTGAACACTTTTCGTGAGTTCTGTGAGCCACCCTAAGAAGTTACTGGCCCTGAGGAGGGGCTGTGGGAGCTCCCAATTTATAGCTGGTTGGTCAGAAGCACAGGTGACCACATGGACCTGGGCTGAGCACCTGAATTGCTGCAGCAGTCTCTCCGGGGTCTGTGTTAACTCTGGGTGGTCACTGTTCACCAAAGACTGAATTGCTTGGCGTGGAAAGCCCACCTGTGTTGGTGTGTTGGTGTGGGTACCGTAGGGAGGAGGAGGAGACTTCCTGCACACCCCCCACACCCTTATGGTGGGGACGGCAGCCAGGAGGGTGTTACTGCTGACACCAACACCGTCTCCCCAGCCGGCCCTGGGCCAGGTTGGGAGGTGTCTGGGGGACACACATCTGCTTTGACACCTTCTGGCAGGTCCCCAGCCCTCGCCTAGGGTTCAGGTCTTGCTCGCATGGCCTCTGACAGCCCTGTTTCTGGTTTTGCAGCCTGAGCCCAACCCTGGAGACCTGATTGAGATCTTCCGCCCCCTCTACCGACACTGGGCTATCTACGTCGGCGACGGGTTTGTGGTGCACCTGGCCCCTCCGAGTAAGGATGCGGGGCCTCTGCTGCACGGGGCGGGGCCAGGGAGGGGGGGCTGTGGGCAAAGGGGTCCCTAATGTGCTCTTTGCTGCCTGACTGGCGGTTGGTTCCCGAGTTCTATGAGAAGACAGGTTGGTGTGGGGCCATGGTTTTCAAACTGTGCTCCTTGGAACCCTAGGGTTCTGTAGATGGGCTGAGGCGGGCTTCCTGGGGGGCAGCTCAGACTTTCTGGTGTTGTATACCGTGGCTTTGACTAAAACATGTTCGACATTTAAGTGCAAAACTCCTTGAGAGAGCATGGGTTTGGGGCAGCAGATTTGGCCATGAACCTAGTTTCTATTTCCCAGCCTTGGTTTCTTTATCTGTAAATGAGGCTAAGAACACGGAAGTTGGAGAATCATGAGAACTCCCCCACCCCTTTTCTTAAACTTTTTACTTAAATAGAAGCATAACATAATATGTAAGTGCACAAACATAGTAAGATGTGTGGCCTGTGAATTTTCAGAAACTGTATCCATCCATGTGATAGTGACCCTGATGAGGATGTAGGACATTTCCACTCCTGGATGCTGCCCTCTTGAGAGGCAGCCGCTATTCCGGCTCCTCTTGCCATAGATCAGACTTCCCTGTTCCGGAACGTCATGGAAGAGCAATCGCTTCTCCCATGAGGCCTGGGAGAGGTGTCGTTTGTGAGGAGCGGCAGTTCTTACATTTTCATTGCTGCGTAGTTTCCATTACGTGACTACACCGCAGTTTGTTGCCTGTTCTGCGGTTGATGCACGTCGGGTTGGTCCAGGGGTGGGCTGCTCTGAGTGCAGTTGCCATGGACCTTCGTGGACATGAGTTGTGCCCTGCACTTAACGGAGAAATCAGGAGTCACCAGAGAAGGCGCCATCTTCCCCAGCCCTGATCAACCGAGCCACCAATAGCTGCACCCACAGAACCTGCCTTTCCTGTCGAAAGGCAACAAGTTTCCCAGCCCTTATTTAAAAAGCCAGTCGCTACATGTGGGTCCTGGACCCCTTCCTCTTACTTTTATAAGCTCTTTGCTCCTCTAGTTTCCTGCCTTCTCTGTATTTTCATCCTTCCCCTTCCTTCTAGGCTTTTCTTGTTGGCGTAGAAACCAGTCTGAGATCTCCTGTTGCTAATGCAAAACCCCCGGACTTCACCTCCCCTCTCTCACTCCCCACAGAGCACGCCTCTGTGCACTGTGGCCTTTGCTGCTTCCTCTCTGCCCATTCTCCCTGCCCCTCCCCCTCCCCCAGGCTCTCTTTCACTCCCCTGCTGGAACAGCACTTAGCAAGGCCACCAAGCAGCCTTCCGCATCTTGACAGAGGTCCATATTCTGGTCCCAGCTTACTTGACCTGTCTCTTCTCTTCGCCAGTCACTTGCCTTTCTCCCTTCCCACTGGGCCCTTCCTTCTTGGTCTCTGGTGTGGGCTCCTCCTTGCCATCACCCCGAATCCTGACTGTTCCCAGGTGACCCCATCGAGTCCTCTGACTTCCCATACCTTCTATTTGTTGAGGTGTCCTAACCCCACCCCCTCAGTTTAGGCGACCCCACCCAGCTTCAGACTTCTCTGACCCCTCTGCTCCTGGGCCTCTCCACGTGGGCGTCCACAACATGGCCCTAAGGGAGGGCTCCCGAGGGGGTCCCCATCCAGCTGGGCAGGCCCCGAGTCTAGCAGGCATCTGTGGTCCTTTTCACCCCATATCTAATCCATCGGGAAATCCTGTTGGCTTTATCTCCAAAACAGACCCAGGATCCGATCACTTGTCACCGCCCCCACGGCTGTGCCCTGGTGTCAGCTGCAGCCCCCTCCCTCCCTCCTGATGCTCCTGCAGCTTCTGGTCAGTGTGCCTGCCTCTTGTGCATTGTGACCGGTTCCTCCCTCACTGGGCAGCAAGCGTGATCGATCACTCTAAGCAGGGGTGTCCAACCTTTTGGCGTCTCTGGGCCACACTGGAAGAAGAAGAGTTATCTTGGGCCACACATTAAATACACAAACGCTAACAAAAACTGATGAGCAAAAAAAAGGTTTTAAGTAAATTTACAATTTTGTGCTGGGCTGCATTCACAGCCATCCTGGGCCACATGGAGCCTATGGGCCATGGGTTGGACACCCCTGCTTATAAATATGATCACATCACTCTTTTCCTTAAAATTCTTACTTGGCTTTTGTGTCCCACACAGAATAAGATTCCGAGTCTGCGCTGTGGCCTGTAGGGCCTGGTGTTGTCGGGCCTCTGCCTGCCTCTGTGTCCCTCGTGTCCCGCTTCTCTGCTCCTGGGCCTCTAGACTTCAGCTGCCCTGGCCTCCTGGCAAATGCCATGCCCTTTCCTTCCAGCGCCTTCGCTCTTGCTTGTCCTTCTGCTTGTGGCACTCTGCCCAGGATCTCGGCTCTGCTGCCTCCTCTTTGTCCTCAAGTCTCAACTCAAGTGCCCGTTCCCGGGATGGCCCTCCCCCATCCGGCCCGAGCAGCCTCCCCGCGCCACTCGCCCTAACCCTTAGCACCTCAGAGCTGCAAGCGCCTTAGCTCATCTTCGTGATGCAGTCAGTGTCCCCTCACTCAACTGTGAGCTGCCTGAGGGCAGGCGGGCTGTCTAGGTCCTGCCGCTGTCTCCAGCACCCTGGGCAGGGCCTGATGCAGAGCAGGGCCTCAGGGTGGGCTTGTGGCTGCTCCGAGTGGGTGATGCAGGGGAAGGCACAGCAGGGATCTGTGGAGACAGGGGTACCATGGATCATGGGGTGAGTTATGCCCCTGAAAGGGAAAAGATGCCTCTGCCTGCATCTTCTCATTCAACTTCATAGGAGTCTTGCTAGGTAGGTCAGGATGGACCTCAGGCTACTGAGAAAGTGGTAGGAGTTAGGTCTGGAAGGAAGCTGGGTGAACGGCCCCAAGGGTAGTGCCCGGCACACACGTGCTGGGCACTCCCCCAGGGCCAGGCGCTGGTGAAGGTGCCGCGCGTGACCAGCTGCTTCAGTCCTCGTAGTCCCTGTGCAGTAGGGATGGGAGGGACTGTTATTGTCCCTATTCTTCAAGGAATCTGGGACTCCGAGAAGGTGAACAAATCACCCAAGGTCATAGCAGGTAAGTGGTGAAGGTGGGACTTGAGCCCTGGCTGTCTGACTCTTGATTCTGTGCCTGTAACCATGGTGTGCCCTTAATGCTGCCCGGTCTGTTGTCCCCCAGAGTTCTGCCATCAGTTGTTAGCCCTTTCTACAATTGTGTAGTGTTGTCCTAATGGACTAATTTTAAGAACTGAAATAATTTTTTCAAAGGAACTTGAGATTAGTAGACTGATGTATGTTCGTGTATCAATTTTAGTGTGTGTGTTTGGGGATTCCCACAGTGCTGGCAAGGTTAAGTGACATGTCAGGGTCACCCAGTGGTGGAGTCAGAATTGGAACCCAGAGCTTCTCACCAGCAGCCCTGCACCATTGTACCACCCACCAGGTGGTGCCCAGGGGTTGACTTCCTCTGTGCCTGGCTCTGAGGGTTGGTGCCTCCTGAAATTTTGTGTTCTGCGCATCTTGCTTGCCCCACCCCAGCCCCAGCCCTGCCACCCACCCTGCCAGAAGCTCTCCCGGTCCAGTTCCCATGCCGAGCCTCTTCACATGCTCCTGGCGTACATGGAGTGCCATCTCTTTTATTTACTCCAGGGAACCCCTCAGGCATCTGCTGCCCTATTGGTAGCAAGTCAGGAGCCCCCTGATTTTTGAAAATCTCAGGATTGTACTCAGGGCAAAGGGGTGTCATCCTTTCTGGGAGCCAAGCAGAGGAGGACCAGGGATCTGACCACCCCCTCCTGCCATTGCTTGGGGCTGTCAATCATGTTGCAGTGGGAGACTCCTGCCCAGCGTAATGGGGTGCCTCCCCTGCTGGGGAGAACCTGGGGGTCTTGACCCCCCCAGAGGGTCACAGTGGCTCTCTGAGGGAGAGAGAGCCTCCTCTCTGGGGTCTGCCTCTTTGGTTCACGCTGGGTTTGCAGTCATTATACTCACTGTGTGCTTTGCCCACACAGGGCGGGTGATGGCCTTGGGAAGGGGGCCCAGGCTCTGTGCTGGGATCAGTGCCCGCCCCCCACCCCAACTGTCCTGGTCGTCACACAGACCCCAGACTTCCTTTCTTTGAAGCAGTCTCACCACTGGGGCAATGTTGCCCCTTCCAGCCCCTCAGCCTTGGCCAGGGCTGTGCGTGTGCCCACGGCCTCCCTGGCGTCACATCTCGGGAGCAGCTGTGGGATTTTGGTCCCTTTGCTCCCAGAAGGGCAGGAACCACCTCTGCCAACCCATCCACCTTTCTGGCAGCAGTCAGCTTGTATGTGCTGAGCACGTGTAGCCAGGATAGAATTACAGAAGGTTCAACCCCTGTTCGCCCAGGGAGATGGGTGGGCTCAGGGCCCACATCTGCGTAACCAAGAGGGCCACTGAGGCATCACAGGGTACAGAAGGCCAGCTTCTCTAGGTTAAAAAAAAATCATAATGAATCATGGAATCTCAGTATGCCTCATTTCAGATAAGGAAACCAGGGCTGGGAGACAATAAGCACCTTCTCCAAAGCCACACAGCACGTGTCTGACCCTCCCCTCTTCTCCCTTCCACATCTGTTCATCCTCATGTGGATGGTGCCAAGGGTGTTGCCAGTGTGGGGCCTGCTTTGAGCCCTGGGACCCACCAGGACCATCTCTGTGTTCTCTCTTGGTGGACCACAGGTGAGATCGCTGGAGCGGGTGCGGCCAGCCTCATGTCCGCCCTGGCTGACAAAGCCATAGTGAAGAAGGAGCTGCTTTATGATGTGGCCGGGAGAGACAAGTACCACGTCAACAACAAACATGACGACAAATACACACCGCTGCCTCCCAGCAAAATCGTCCAGCGGGCGGAGGAGCGGGTGGGGCAAGAGGTGCTCTACAAGCTGACCAGCGACAACTGCGAGCACTTTGTGAACGAGCTGCGCTACGGAGTTGCCCGCAGTGACCAGGTGCGTCCTCAGCCTGTTGGTGACCGTTTATGCTGTCAAACAAATCTGCATGGAACCTCCAGACCTGGCACCCGGCTTTTCCTGGGAGTCTGCAGCTGTGCGGATAAGTAGCAGAGGGGGGATTAGGAGCCCAGGTCTGCCTGACACAGCTCTTCATTTTTACGAAAAGCACCGTCCTCAGCCTGCTGCAACCCCAGGGTCGGTCCAGGAGGCCCCAGGGAGCACAGTTTTGTTCATTTACTAAGTTTGATTTGGGTCGTGACCCCTCTTTTTTGAATCTCTCTTTTCTTGGGTACTTAACTTCCTTCCTGTTCTGTCTCACTCCCTCCTCTCCTTTTCTTCACCTTTGGTACTATGTTGCGTGTGCATGTGTATGTGTGTGTATGTGTGTGAACAATTGGAAAAATCCTTAGATGCATGTTAAAACCAAAGAGTATATATTTTCTTTCAAAAATTTGAAGGCATTACAATTGAAGTCCTTATTCACACATGGCTTCTAATTCGGGTAAATTTTCCACATTCCTATGCAGCAATAAACTTCAAGTAAAACTAACCATAGAAACTTTAAAGCAGTAAGATACTCTATGAAATGCAGGGTGCTGCTTTAGGAAGATTTGGTAGATTTATAAAACATCTCTTAGCCATCTCACTTTTAGTTGTTCTTTATTGATTACTAATAGACTAAAGAACAGAGTCATAGGTTTATATAAATAATTACGTTTCAATACAAAATGGTCACATAATTTAGTAAAATGCATACTGTATTTTGCTGTGTATAATACACACCCATGTTTTGGTGCAAACTTGCAGAGAAAAATTTTTTGTTTTAATTTTTAATTCAATTTTTATTACTTATATTTAGATACTTGTTTTTTGTATTATAAAGGAATTTTAGCATTTATTTTTGATCAGATAATGGTACAAGAGATTTTATGTGACAAATAATTACAAAACACAAGAACAGATACAAGGTATTTCAGGTACTACCCAGTATAATGTGCATCCTTATTTTTCCCTCAGAAATTTGAGCAAAAAAAGTGCTCATTATACATGGAAAAATATGGTATGTCACTAGGCATGAATAATATTTAGAGTAATTAAATACAATTCCAACTGTGATATAGTGAAATAAATAAGAAACAGTTTCTATCATTTACTCTTTATATATAAACAATAATTCAGCTCTTCTTGCAAAAGGAAGCAATACAAATTGGACGCACCACACTTTTCTTCCCATCGCGTTAGTCCTACGCACTGCCCATTCCTCTGAAAGGGCAGAAACAGCACAAACAATTCTGTTGGAGTTCCTCACAGAAAATGGGACCAGAACATATTATAAAACAGAGAGGTGCCGTCTATTCTGTATTCAAAGTTCTCTTTTTTCTTTTCTTTTCACTTTTTTCTTTTATTGATTCTAGAGAGAGGGAAAGGGAGGGAGGAAGAGAGGGAGAAGAAGATCAATGTGAGAGAGAAACATCGATTGGTTGCCTATTGTACATGCCCTGACTGGGAGCCAAACCTGCAACCCAGGCGGGTGTCCTGACTGGGAATCACACCCCGCAACCTTTCAGTCTGCAGGATGACGCCCGACCAACTGAGCCAGGGCCGAAGATTCCCTCTTTCCTTTCTTGGCCTAGGATGAGGGTTTCTCGACCTCAGCTCTGTCAACATTTTGGTGTTGGGCAATGGAGGTAATTCTTCATTCGTTGTCATGACTTGCCCTGTGAGTTGCAAAATGGTTAGCAGCATCTGTGGCCTCTGCCCGCTAGGTGGCAGTAGCACTCCCCAGCCCCAGGTGTAAGAACCAAAATACCTGTAGACATCGTCAAATTCCCCCTCCCCCCAGAGGGCAACACTGTCCCCGGTGGAGAACTACTAGCCTGGGAGAGTAATGGCCAGAATCCATGGCATGGACAAACTGAAATGTAACCTCACACATCTGCCATGGCAGGAGAGATGGTGGGTTTGGTAGCCATTGGAAACTACCAGCAGCGATTTTCTCCGTAAATGCTGTCCAAGGGCCACCTCTCCTTGTCATTTGGCTCCTGAGGACACATTCATTTGTCTTTAGTAATCTGGTCAGTCGCTATGTTTATATGGGCTGTGCTCTTTAAAGCAGCTTAGGTTTTCCTTCAACAGTATATTTATGACTATTTAGTTTGCCAATTTGAAATGGAAACAGTGGGTTTAGATGAAATGTATTTTGTGCTTTACATGCCTAAGAGTTTCTAAAAAATAGATTCCCTGACTTTCTACCTACCTGAAAATACTCGGGCTTCAGACAAGGCATATTTAGTAGGCTTGTGTCAATCAGCCTTCATACTGAATAATACCTTTTATTGATTGATTTTTATTTCTTAAATGTTAAATCATTTTTTATTTTTCAATTACTTTTGATGTACAATATTATATTGTTAAGGAAATAATTCGGAAAATAATGACTCTGGCGTGATTCGGGGTAACGGAGTGAGGCTTTATTACATGCGCGGACCCAGAGGAGGCAGTCTCCAAATTCTGGGCCCCGAACCTTGGCTGAGCAGGGCTTTTATTGCTCTCTGGACGCCCTATCCTACGTGGCAGAAGTAGGAGGTACAGAAGCTGATGTAAAAATAACTCTAGGGTTGAGGTGTCCTTGAGGTGTCTTTATCAGAAGCTGGGTGTTCAGAAGCCAAAGCGGGACTTAGCTGCTACGTTCCCCGCTTTGATGCTAAACAGCGCTAGTGTCTGTTTTAGCATCAACATAATAGTCTGCATATTCTTCTTCCTCAATTTGGGTGGGTTGCAGTCTCTGGTAATGGTGTCTCTGGAGAGAAAGGATTTTTGCTGTTGCCTTTCTAGTAACTGTAGTCTCTATCTGTTGGACTAAAATCCGAAGCAGGCATGGACCAACTGTAATAGCTAGGAACAATAATAATAAAGGGCCTATTACTGGGGCTAAAACTGAATACATGATAGATTGCCACCAAGGGGTGGATGCCCAAGGTTGGTCCTGGTTCTTAATCTTGTTCTGGATATCCTGGAGTTTGTGGATATTTTCTTCTACCAAAGCTGTGGGGGCCTGTACTCT
>PVKU01017187.1:0-12639 GCA_004027475.1 Anoura caudifer | reverse complement strand
CTGGACTCCTGTTCTGAGGTCTTTTGGTAGAAATCCTTGTGCCTGCTGTAACCCTGCTCAGCATGGTTTGCTCTTGGAAGGATGACGTTCTATTCTTTCCTGAGAATAGTTATTCTTTTTCCCCCTGTCTCCAGAGTCTTTCTAAGTGATTCAGAAAAGTGGAAATAAGAAGAGAAAAATGATAATCTCTTTTGTGTCTGGGTCAAGAGTTTCTCACCTTCCTGATGTTTCTATGTTTCCTAGGTGTTGAGAGGACTGGATCGCTTACCAACCAGAGGAGTAACAGCAGGAAGAGCACCACTCCACAGGAGATGGACAAGATGATGTCAATCACCCAGGAGGGCTGGTACTCTGCCAGTTAACAAGAATGCTTTTCAGAGAGAGAGGATTCTCCATCATCTGAATCACACTGCTGCCTTCAGGCAACTGAGCACTGGGCGTGGCTTGTGGACTGAAGGCCCAGGCCCACATTATGCATCACAGAACCTGTGGTCTGGTCACAAAGGGCTCTTGAGCATAGGGGAGTGGCAGCGGGATAGGATGCACCACAGCCCCTCCCCCCATCTAGCCCCACAGACCCCTCTACCCTTCTCTGAGGCTGTCAGTACCACACTCTCACTTCCTGTTAGAGGTACTCCTTAGTCAAATTTCTAGTCAATCCATATGGATCTCAGAGAATTCCTGGTTCCTTTGAGATCTCTATTTGAGCTCTACCAGTTTTATAACTTTAAGAAACCTGGAGTTGTCCCTGGAATTTTAGTTAATTCCAAGGGATTTTTACTCTCAGGATTCCATCTATATGCAGTGCTATCTTTCCTACATGTGTTTTGTCTTGCATCAACCCAGGCATAGAACAATCGCCCTGGCTGGGTGGCTCTGTTGGTTAGAGTGTCATCCCTTTATGCTACGGTTAAGGGTTTGATCTCAAATCAGGGCACATACAAGAAGCAGCCAATGAATGCATAAATAATTGGAAAAAGAAATTGATGTTTCTTCTCTCCAGCTGCTCTCTCTCTGACTCTCCCTCTCTCTCTAAAAAGTCAATTAATAACATTTAAAATATGGAACAATTAACTTGAAGACTAGCATATAGAAGTTTTATAACTATGGATTGACAGAGGAACCAGCACTGATACCAGTAGGAAGGGCAGAGATGTGAAAGGGGCTGGCCCCATATTAGCAGGCAAGGGGTGAGAATCCAGAAGGATATTTTCAGGGAGGAGGTTCAGCCCAGAGGAAAAAATGGCCTCAGCCACAAACCAGGTTTCTAGCTCAGAGCACTAGAGCCAGGAAGAGGAGGCTGTACAATATCTGGCTGTGAACATAGAAATTCCACTTGCTGTGGTGAAAAATGGGAGGGTTCTCTTGAATGGCTAGTGGGAAGAATCTCAGTCCTATCACTCACCCTAGGTAGAAGCAGAGCGGACCAGAGTCTTAAAAAGAAAAACTGAGTGGTATAGCTGTGGGGAGATGGCTGGAGTGATAGATTCAAGCATTCCTGTGCTGGGTCCCTCTCCCACGCTGCCCATGGATGCCATCTTTCCTGTGTTGAGTATCCCAGCAATACAGCATCTGTTGGGAACCACCCTGCCTGGTTTCAGAAGCTGTAACCCCCCATAGCTAAGGCTGAGTAAAAGATCTTGGGACCATAAGGAGACAAAGTTTATCTTCCTGGCAGTGGTGCCACCTCTGCCCTCTTTACTTCACCCTACTTGGCCTCAGGCAGATGACAGATTAGCCAATGATGGGTAAGATTCCTCAAGGGAGGAATAACCTAAGACAGACACAGTCATGATGGGCCATTAGGGAAGGACTTGGTAGGCTGTAGAAAAAGAGGGTGATGGACTCTCACCCCTCAGCTTGACATAGCCTGAGTCCTCATTCTATCGGTAAAAAGTCTCCTAATCTCTTGGCTACTGACATCTCCCACCTGACTTAAGCCTGAAACAATGCTGGAGGTGGGCAGGGCCCTGTGATGGAAAGGATGGATTTCCAGGGCCAATCAGGTCTAAGAAAAGAATGCATAAAATCCTGTGAAACCTGCTTTGCTAAGAATGTCCTCAATTTAAATGATAAAGGTCCAAGCATAGAATGGGTTTGTTTCCCCAAAGTTTTATGGCCTTTTGGATATCTGACCCTGATTCAGAATAAGCCCTCACAGTTCTTTGAATGTTATCTATTGTTTGATCATTACTGCCTGTCAATGATTGATGACTTCACATCCTGTATTCCTATGCAAATTACACCCAATAAAAGCCCATTGAGGAATAGGCTCAAGGCCCTTCTCCTTTGAGAGATTGGCCACCTTTCCTCCCCAAGCAGATCATGTCTTGGTAGACTTATTCTCATACATGGCAGATGAGTGGGGGGGGGTTCTGTAAGCCCCCAGCATCAGCCCAGAGAAAGGCAAGAGCCTCTCCCTGACAACTCCTAACAGGCCCCACTCTGCAGGAATTGCTCTGGTGAAGGAGCCTCTGGCAGAATCCATCCCAAGCCCTCAGGGTAGCCCTTCAGAAACTACGGTGAATGAATGAATGCTTTCCTATATAACATTCCAGAGCAGTAATAAACAATAGATCTGAATAAATATTAAATATTTCTGAATGAAGATTAAGTTGTGTTTTTCTATTAACAGTAGTTTCCTCTGTAAGAAATCTCACAAAGAAAGCTGTGGTGTAGGTTAATGCACTGATAACATTAGAAGAAGCTTGGCATGTAACAAGAGATTAATTAATAAACTGAATTATAGTCCCTTCACTTGTTTAAAAAATAATTATTTAATATACTTATTTTTCAATTAAGTTTAAAGTTATTTATTTTAACCAGTTTTAAGAAGGAAAAAAGCCACATATCAATGCATAGTTGGAGTATTTTCCACATACCTGTCTTCATTAGAATGATAACACAATTAGAATGAGTC
Source organism: Anoura caudifer (assembly GCA_004027475.1). Taxonomy (NCBI): domain Eukaryota; kingdom Metazoa; phylum Chordata; class Mammalia; order Chiroptera; family Phyllostomidae; genus Anoura; species Anoura caudifer. Next base: position 9,719 of record PVKU01017187.1, on the reverse strand, counting down.
AAACATTGAATTTGTTATGGAATCTCTCATCTTATAACATCAATTTTAAAACAGAGTTTTGGGATTTCACATGAGCCCTTTGTTTTTGATTTCTTATAGATCTCCTTAATATTTCTGGAAAGAAAGATGTTAAGGAAGTCAAGGAAACTTGGTGTGTTCCTCTTTGGGTGCAATTTCTTTGTGACTCTCTGGGCTTCCTGGAAGTCTACTTTCTTTGCCAGATTGGGGAAGTTTTCTTTCATTATTTGTTCAAATAAGCTTTCAACTTCTTCCTCTTGTTCTCCTTCTGACACACCTGTGATTTGGATATTGGAACATTTAAAGCTGTCCCAGAGGTTTCTAAGGCTTTCCTCATTTTTTTGAATTCTTGTTTCTTCATTCTGTTCCAGTTGGATGTTTATTTCTTCCTTTTGTTCCAAATTGTTAATCTGAGTTCCTATTTCCTTCCTGTCACTGTTGGTTCCCTAAATATTTTGCTTAATTTCACTTTGGTCTTCATTTGTTCCTTCATTTTGCGACCAAGCTCAATCAGTTTTGTGAGCATCTTGATTAGCAGGGTTTTGAACTCTCCATCAAATAGGTTGGCTATCTCCTCATCACTTAGCTCTTTCTCTGGAGCTTTGATCTGTTCTTTCATTTGGGCTCTATGTCTTTGTCTCATCGCACCTGTTTTGTTGTAAGGGGGCAGGCGAGGGAGACTGTCCCACAGTGTCCCTCAGTGTCACAGATGAAATAAGACTACCAAGGCCTGATCTTCTTGGGGAGAAAAGGTTGGCTAATCTCTCAGAGGAGAAGAGCCTTGAGCATGTTTTTCCCTGGGCTTTTATTGGGTTTAGGTTGCATAGGAATACAAGGCGTATACGTAAAGCTCATCAATCATTGTCTGGTAGTAATGATCCAGGAAGGGAGATCTATGGTTAATAGATAACATTCAAAGAACTAGGAGAGCTTATTCTGAGTCAGGGCCTGATCAATAGAGTGACACCAAAGGGCTGTAAAACTTTGGGAAACAAACTCATTTTATGCTTGAAGCCTGAACAGCTAACATAGATTAACCTAAGGGAATTAGCAAAGCAGGACTCATAGGACTTCATGCATTCTTTTTCAGAACTGATTGCCCCTGGGAACCACCTATAATAGTATAGGTCTGTGCCCCCCTTATCTGGCATTCTTTCAGGCTTGAGTCAGGCCAGGGAAACAAAGTAGCCAAGACAGTAGAAGACTTCCTGTAGTGGAATGAATACTCAGGCTATAACAAAGCCAAGGGGTAAAGGTCCATCATCCCTTTTCTATAGTCTCCTAAGTCCTTCCCTGATACTCCCTTTGTGACTGTGCCTGTCTTAGGTTGTTCCCCCTTGAGGAATCTCACCTGTCATTGGCTAACCAGTTATCTGCTAGGGCCAAGCAGGGGGATATGTGAGAGGGGATAAGTTTTTGTCTCCTTAGTGGCTTATATCCCTAAGACCTTTTTACTTAGCCTTAGCCATGGAGGGTTACAGTTTCTGAAAATAGTCAGGGTGGTTCCCAACAGGCAGAGCTTTAGGTATTCACCAGGGCAGGGCAAACTCTTTGCTGTGTGGAGTTGCTGCCTGTGGGAGAGGGGTCAGAAAGGGAACAATGCAGCTCGCTTGCTCAGCTCTAGCCCTATTTGCCAATGAACTCTTGTGTGAGACTGGGAGTTTCTCCCACTATGGAACCCCTGCCATAATTTACCCATTCAGCCAGCCCTGCCTTGGTCTCACAGCCCACTGCCTCACTGTGGGTCCTTTCAGCCAGCCTGTGTGCACGGTCCACCGCCTTGCCACGGGTCTCCTCCGTCTGCCTGGCTGCCCATCTCCTTCCTACCAGTCTGATTGAATGTGTCCTTAATTCCTTTATTGTCAAAGTTCCATGCAGTTTGATTTTCTGGCACTTCTGCTTGTTTATTGTTTTTAGATTGGTTGTTATCATCCTTTTGGTTGTGTGGAAAGCTAAGGATTTCTACCTACACCTCCATCTTGTCTGGAATTCCTGTTCTTCTTTCTCAAAATTGCAGCAGCTATTCGGGGTCAATTATGATTCCATATAAATTTGCGAAGTGTTTGTTCTATGTCTAAAATATGCCATTGGTACTTTAATAGGGATTGCATTGAATCTATAAATTGCTTTGGGTAGTATGGACATTTTGATGATGTTAATTGTTCCAATCCATGAACGTAGTACATGCTTCCATTTGTTTGTGTCTTCCTTAATTTCTTTCTTCAGTTTTGTGTAGTTTTCTGAGTACAGGTCTTTTACCTCCTTGGTCTCACAGTCCACTGCCTCACTGTGGAATCCCAGTTGGTCATGGTGCATGATCTTTTTAATGTATTCCTGGATGTGGTTTGCCAATATTTTGTTGAGGATTTTAGCATCTATGTTGATCAGCAATATTGGCCTGAAGTTTTCTTTCTTTGTTATATCTTTATCTGGTTTGGGGATTAGGATGATTCTGGCTTCATAAAGAGAGTTTGGGAGGCTTCCACATTCTTGGGTTTTTTAAAATAATCTGTGGAGGATGGGGGTTAGCTCTCCCTTACTTTGTAAACTCTCCTGTGAAACTGTCTGGCCCAGGGTTTTTGTGTGCCAGGAGGTTTTTTATTATTGCTTCAATTTCATCAGCTTCAATTCCATCAGCTGTTATTCAATTTCATCAGCAGAAAGCTGTTCAGGCTTTCTGCTTTTTTTTATTCAGTTTTGGAAGATTATATTTTTCTAGAAACTTGTCCATTTCACCTAGGTTTTCAAATTTCTTGGCATATAGTTCTTTGTAGTAATTTCTTACAATCCTTTGTATTTCTGTGGTATCAGTGGTAATTTCTCCTCTTTCATTTCTGATTGTGTTTATTTGGGTCCTCTCTCCTTTTTTCTTGATGAGCCTGCTTAAAGGCTTGTCGATTTTATCTTTTCAAAGAACCAGCTCCTGGATTATTGATCCTTAGAATTGTGCTTTTAGTCTCTATGTTGTTTAATTCTGTTCTGATCTTGGTTATTTCCTTTCTTCTACTTGATATGGACTGTCTTTCTTATTGTTCCTTGAGTTTTTGTAGGTATTGGGTAGGTTGTTTATTTGAAATGTTTCTGTCTCTTTTAGGTAGGCCTGTATTGCTATGAATGTCCCTTTCAGGATTGCCTTCACTGTGTCCCAGAAGTTTTGGATTGTTGTGAGTTCATTTTCATTTGTTTCCAGAAACTCTTTGATTTCTTCCTTGATCTTATTCTCAACCCACTCATTGTTTAATAGTATGCTATTTAATCTCCATGAGTTTGAGGGTTTTTGAGGTTTTTCCTTGAGGGTGGTTTCTAGTTTCAGTCTCTTGTGGTCAGAGAAAATGCTTGATATGATTTTTATTTTCTTGAATTTGTTGAGGCTGGTTTTGTGTCCTATCATGTGGTCTATCTTTGAAAATGTTCCATGTGCATTTGAAAAGGATGTGTATTTTGCTTCTTTGGGATGAAAGGCTATATATATATATATATATATATATATATATATATATATATCAGTTAAGTCTATTTGATCTAGGACATTATTCAGTGCTGGAATATCTTTGTTGATAATTTGTTTGGAAGATCTGTCCATTTTTTACAGTAAGTTGTTAAAATCCCCTACTATAATTGTGTTGCTGTCAATATCTTTCTTGAAAATCTCCAAGATTTTCCTTATGTATTTGGGTGCTCCTATGTTGGGTGAATATATATTCAAAATGTTTTTGTCTTTTTGGTGGATTCTTCCCTTGAGTTTTATGAAGTGACCTTCTGGGTCTCTCTTTATGGCCCCTTTTTGAAGTCTATTTTGTCTGATATAAGTATCACTACTCCAGCTTTTTTTTTTTCTGTCCATATGTTTGAAAAATTTCTTTTGAACCCTTCACTTTGAGTCTGTGTAGGTCTTTTGTTCTGAGGTGGGCCTCTTGTAGGCAGCATACGGGTGGGCATATTTTCTTATCCTTTCAGCTACTTTATGTCTTTTGATTGGAGCATTTAATCCATTCAAGTTTAAGGTTATTATTAATAGATACTTATTAATTGCCATTTTACTTCCTTCATACCTATGTTCCTCTCTCTATCTCTCTTACTCTTTTTCCCTTTTTAAAAAATATATTTATTGATTATGTTATTACACTTGTCCCATTCCCCCCTTCGTTCCCCTCCACCATGCACCCCCTTCCTGCCCACATTCCCTCCCTTTAGTTCATGCCCATGTGCCATACATTCTTTAGCTTCTACATTTCCCACACTGTTCTTACCCTCCCCCTGTCTATTTTCTACCTACAGTCTATGCTACTTATTCTCTGTACCTTCCCCCCTCCTCCTCCCACTCCCCTGTTGCTACCCTCCATGTGCTCTCCATTTCTGTGATTTTTGTTCCTGTTCTAGTGGTTTGCTTAGTTTGATTTAGTTTTAGGTGTGGTTGTTAATATCTGTGAGTTTGCTGTCTTTTTATTGTTATATGTTTTATCTTCTTTTTCTTAGGTAAGTCCCTTTAACATTTCATATAATAAAGGTTTGGTGATGATGAACTCCTTTATCTTGACCTTATCTGAGAAGCACTTTATCTTCCCTTCCATTCTAAATGAGAGCTTCGCTGGATAGAGCAACCTTGGATGTAGGTCATTGCCTTTCACGACTTGGAATACTTCTTTCCAGCCCCTTCTTGCCTGTAAGGTCTCTTTTAAGAAATCAGCTGACAGTCTGATGGGAAATCAGACTGTCACTTATCCCTTGCTGCTAATTCTCTCCTTCATTTTAATCTTGGCTAATGTAATGATGATGTGCCTTGGTGTGTTCCTCTTTGGGTCCAACTTCTTTGGGACTTTCCAAGCTTCCTGGACTTCCTGGAAGTCTATTTCCTTTGCCAGATTGGGGAAGCTCTTCTTTATTATTTGTTCAAATAAGTTTTCCACTTGTTGCTCTTCCTCTTCCCCTTCTTGTACCCCTATAATTTGGATGTTGGAATGTTTAAAGATATCCTGGAGGTTCCTAAGCCTCTCCTCATTTTTTTGAATTCTTGTTTCTTCATTCTTTTCTGTTTGGTTGTTTCTTTCTTCCTTCTGGTTCACACTGTTGAACTGAGTCCCAGTTTTCTTCCCATCACTATTGGTTCCCTGTGCATTTTCCTCCATTTCACTTAGCATAGCCTTCATTTGTTCATCTAATTTGCAACCAAAATCAACCAATTCTGTGAGCATCCTTATCACCAGCGCTTTGAACTGTGCATCTGATATGTTGGCTCTCTCTTGGTCGCTTAAAAGTATTGGCTCTGGTGGTTTGATTTGTTCTTTCATTTGGGCCTTTTTTTTCTTTTTTTTTTTTTTTGGTCTGGACACACCTGTTATGTATGAGTGGCGGAGCCTTAGGTGTCACCAGTGCGGGGTAACTCAGGCACAGAGTTGTGATGCTGTATGTGGGGGTGGGTTCAGAGAGGGAACAATGGTGCTTGCTCCACTCTCTCTCAGATTTCAGTCTCTTCTGTGAGGCTGGGAGTCTCTCCTGGCACCTCAACCCCCACAAGTGTTTTCAATTGGTGTTTTTAGGCTTTATTTCCTGGCACTAAAGCCCTGGGTTGCATAGTCTGTCTCGCTGCCCATTTTCGCCTGGTTTATCTGCACACGAATGTGTGACCACAGTCAGCTGCCCTGTGTGCCTCACTGGGTCTGCTTGTTGCCTCTCCACACCTAGGGTTTGCTAACTGCCGCCTGCACATCCGGGGTGTGCCAACAGCTGCCTGTGCATCTGGGACCACTATCCACTGCTTTTTCTTGCCGCGATCCCTCTCTGCTGCCTGCTGAATCTGCCCCTCTTACTGGTCTGGGTGAATCGTTGTCGGACTTCCATACAATTCAATTATCCATCTGTTCTGTTGGTTTTTTTTTGGGGGGGGGTCTAAATTTTTGTTGTCCTTAATTTTGGTTGTCAGAGGAGGCACAGTGTGTCCACCTATGCCTTCATCTTGGCTGGAAATCTTTTTTTCCTTTTCTTATAGCAGACCCTCTAACATCTCTTGCAGAGCTGGTTTGGAGAAGCTGCATCCTTTGAGGCTTCTTTTGTCTAGGAAACTCCTTATTTGGCCTTCCATTTTAATTGAGAGCCTTGCTGGATAAAGTGGCCTTGGTTGCAGGCCTCTTGCTCTCATTACTTGGGGTTTTTCTTGCCATTCCCTTCTGTCTTGGAGCATTTCCATTGAGAAGTCAGCCGCTAGCCTTACCAGGGCTCCCTTGTATGTTACTTCCTGTTTCTTCCTTGCTGCCTTTAAGATTCTCTCTTCGTCTTGGAATTTTGCCATTTTAATTATGATGTGTCTTGCAGTGGGCTTCTTTGGGTTCCTCTTGATTGGGACTCTGTATTTCTTGGATTTTTTAAACTTTTTCTCTCATCAAATTAGGGAAGTTTTCCATCATTATTTTTTCAAATAAGTTTTCTATCCCTAGCTCTTCTTCTTCTCCTTCTGGTATCCCTACTATAGGGTTATTATTACACTTTATTTTATACTGCAATTCCCTTAACACCTCTTCATTCTTTCTGAGTCTTTTTTCCTTTTCTTGTTCTTTTGGGAGTTTTTTTCTATCTTGTCCTGCAGCTTGCTGGTTTGATCCTCTGCTTCATCTAGCCTGCTTTTGATTCTTTCTACTGTTTTCTTCAATTCAGAAATTATATTTTCCTCTCTTCTTGGCCCTTGTTGATAGTTTGAATTTCCTTTTTCATGTTTATATAGTTTGTAGTGAGTTCCTTGTAGTTTCCCTGTAGTTTTTAGTAATTCTCTGTGAGCTCATCGAACTTCCTTATAACCATTGCTTTGAACTCAATACGTCATAGTTGACTTGCCTCTACTTCATTTAGCATTCTTTCTGAGGCTTCTGCCTTTCCTTTTGTTTGGGGTTTGTTTCTTTGTCTTCCCATTGTTTGTGAGACTCTTCTTGTTAGCCTCTGCTTCTTAAATTTATCTGGTCTGACTCCCTGTGTTTGTGGTGTGAACTTCTCCAGTAGGAGACCTGTGAGATTCAGTGGTGCAGTCTCCTTGATCTCCTGAACTTGCTGCTCTTGGGCTGTCTTTTATGTTGGCTTTCTGGATTTATTTGGGTTTTGGCTGTTGTTGGGTCTTTCTTTGGTGAGTCCTTTCCTCCAGTTGGTTAACTGAGGGTCACTCCACCCACCATGTCTTGTATGTGGTTGTGCAGGTGCAGAAAGGCTGCAGAGGGAAATGTTGATGTGTGGTTGCCTCTAGTACACCATCTACTGGGGACCTGGCCTGAAACCCAGGCATATGCCCTATCTGGGAATCAAACCAGAAACCCTTTGTTCGCAGATCTGTGCTTAATTCACTGAGTCACAACAGTCTGAGCTGATTTATCTTATTTCTTGAGGTAGGCCTGTAGTATTATGATTTCTCCTCTGAGGACTGTGTCCTATAGATTTTGGTTTGTTGTATTTTAATTTTTATTTGTCTCAAGTAATTTTCAATTTCTTCCTTGATTTTATTGTTAACACATTCATTGTTTAGCAACATGTTATATCACTTCAGTGTGTTTGTATGTTTTTACTTTTTTAAAAAAATTGCTTTCCAGTTAATATCATTGTAGTCAGAGAAGATGCTGATATGATTTCAGTTTTCTTAAATTTACTGACTTATTTTTTATCTGTCCTGGAAATTATTTCATGTGTATTGAAAAGAATGGGTATTCCACTGCTTTGGAATGAAATCCTCTGAAAATATCAATTGAACTCATCAGGTCTACTGTGTCATTTAAGACACTGTTTCTTTGTTGACTATCTCTCTGGAAGATCTCTCAGTTGATATCAACAGGGTGTTGAAGTCCCCTACTAAGACTATGTTTCTGTTTATGTCCACCAAGATCTGCTTCATACAGGGTGAGGAAGAAGTAGGTTTACAGTAGTGAGTACATAAACCAGAGTTCATTCTACTATTATTATTTATTAATTATTGTATTATCTTCCATAGGAAGAATGGTAAACCTATTTTTTCTCTGCCCTGTATATTTAGGTGTTCCTATGTTAAGTGCATAAATGTTTACAAGGGTTATATACTCTTGTTGGATTGATCCCTTCATCATTATGTAATGTTCTTCTTTGTCTGTTCTTATATCCTTTGTTTTAAAGTCTATTTTGTCTAAGCATTGTTACCCCAAACTTTTTCCATTTTGCATAAAATATCTTTTTCATCCTTTTACTTTCACTCCATGTGTGCTTTTCAATATAATGTTGGTCTCTTGTCGAGATCATTTATATGGATCTTGTTTCCTTACCTATTCAGCTACCCTATATCTGCACATTTAAAGTGATTATTGATAGGTATGCATTTATTGCCATTTTATGATACACATTTGTGCCCCTTTATTTTTTTGTTCTTCTTGAAGAAGTCCTTTTAACATTTCTTATAGTACTGGTTTGGTGGTGATGAACTCTTTTAGTTTTTTTCTTGTCTGAGAAGGTCTTGATCTGTCCTTCAATTTTAAATGATAGTTTTGCTGTGTAGAATAGTCTTCATTGCAGGTCCTAGATTTTCAGCACCTCGAATATTTGTGCCAATCTGTTTTGGTGTGAAATGCTTTTTTGAGAAAGCAGCTGACAGACTTATGGGAGCTTCCTTGTATGTAACTAACTGTCTTTCTCGGGCTGCTTTTAAGATTCTCTCTTCATCTTTTACCATTGCCATTTCAATTATGGTGTATCTTGGTGTGGGCCTTTTTGGGTTCATCTTCTTTGGGATTCTGTATGCTTCCTGGTATTGTAACAGAAACCAAGTTTCGGCTGCCTGCTACAATGAAAGCCAAACTTGTGAGACAGGTTCTGGTTGAGAAGGAAAGGGAGTCGACACCCTGAGATGATGGCAGGTGTGTTGCAACTGTTCAAGGCCTGATATCTTCACAGTATCCAGGCAGACGGAAGAATGTTCATGGAGCCATTGGGATATCTGAAATGCCTTCATTCACAGGTGGTTTAGCCATATATGATGCAAGTGTGTACTTTTCTAGTGAGAAGCACCTACCTGCTTAAGTACTAGAGACCAAAAAAAAAGCCAGCAAGAAGCCAACGAATAATGTAGTGTGCTTCCGTGCACGGGAGCCCACTTCATGTTATAGGAGCCATTTATCAGACCCAGTCTTAAGGCTATGGGAACACTGCTTCCCAGGTCCATTCAAAGTTATGGGAAACTGCTTCCCTTAGTCACCCAGACACCTGGGTGAGGAAGCCACACTGCCTCTGTTTACCCTACACAGGCTCATACCTCAGAGACCATCTCAACACCTAAGTGCAGGCAGAGGTTTTATAAGGAGGGAGAGGGAAAGCAGAGCAAAGAGGTCAGGGGCAGAGGTACGGATGCACAATCAGTGTTGTGCTGGTCTTGATATGGACCAGTGACCAGTGGACAAGGACTGAATACTATGAGCTGGGTCTCTGGTGGTGGGGGAGACAGGTCCAGAGCCCTGGTTATCCAGTCCCTTTCCCATAGCAGCTGTCTGAGCAAGTCTCTCATCCTCTGGGCTGTTCCCAGGGAATTGCAGAGCCCCAGGAGCCTCTGAGCTGGGGTGGGGCTGTGGCCTCAGGAAAGCAGAGTCCCACCCGAGCGAGCTCAGATGGGCTATTTGTCTGGGAATGTGTGTTTCCTGAACAGAGGAACACTGACAAAAGAAATCCATGGTCAGTCTCATATAGAAAACGTTTCTTTATGTTTTCCGAAG